>JARYGA010020266.1:0-40913 GCA_030545235.1 Helianthus tuberosus | reverse complement strand
AAAAGTCTAGAGGCCACACACATAGTTCAGGGTTGTAATCTTATCCTCGTTGGTCAGACATTCTCTATCGATCTCATTCCCATAACTCTGAGTAGTTTTGATATCGTCATTGGTATGGATTGGTTATCCCAACAACAAGCAGAGATCCTATGCAAGGAGAAGATCATTCGCATTTTCCGTACTGGAAAAGAACCTCTCGAAGTTCAAGGCGACAAGAGTGGTGTCGTGAGTGGCATCATCTCCTTCTTGAAGGCTCAGAAGTGTTTACGAAAGGGCCATAACGCTGTTTTAGCATTTGTTACTGATACATTGAAGAAAGAGAAAAAGATTGAGGATATTCCTGTAGTACGCGATTTTCCTCAAGTGTTTCCTGAAGAGTTACCTGGGCTACCGCCTCATCGTCAGGTCGAATTTCAGATCGAGCTAGCTCCAGGAGCAGCACCTATAGCTCGAGCACCTTATCGCTTAGCACCAACTGAGCTGGAAGAACTGTCTAAGCAATTGTAAGAACTCTTGGAAAGGGGTTTCATACGTCCTAGCTCTTCGCCCTGGGGAGCTCCAGTATTATTTGTGAAGAAGAAAGACGGTACCTTTCGTATGTGCATAGACTACCGCGAACTAAACAAGGTGACTGTGAAGAATCGCTATCCTCTTCCGCGCATCGACGATTTATTCGACCAGTTGCAAGGGTCGAGCTACTACTCGAAGATTGATCTGAAGTCAGGTTACCATCAACTGAGAGTCCGGGATGAGGACGTCTCCAAAACAACATTCAGAACTCGCTACGGCCATTACAAATTTTTGGTCATGCCATTCGGGCTAACGAACGCGCCTGCGGTTTTCATGGATCTTATGAACAGGGTGTGCAAACCTTATCTTGACAAGTTTGTTATTGTTTTCATTGATGACTTCCTGATCTACTCGAAGAGTCGAGAGGAACACGAGCAACACTTACGACTTATTTTGGAACTCTTACGAACGGAACAGCTATACGCTAAGTTTTCAAAATGCGACTTCTGGCTTCGTGAAGTCCACTTTCTAGGCCACGTGGTAAACACGGATGGGATTCATGTCGATCCATCCAAGGTAGAGTCGATCAAGAACTGGCCTGCACCACGCACACCAACCGAAATACGCCAATTCTTGGGTTTGGCGGGTTATTACAGACGGTTCATCAAAGACTTTTCAAAGATTGCACAGCCGCTTACATTACTGACACAAAAAGGCGTTGCTTACCGTTGGGGTAATACACAGGAAACAGCTTTTTAGCACCTAAAGGATAGACTTTGTAGCGCACCTATCCTCTCATTGCCTGAAGGCACGGACGATTTTGTAGTCTACTGTGACGCATCCATCCAAGGTCTTGGATGTGTGTTGATGCAACGGGATAAAGTTATTGCTTATGCTTCGCGCCAACTCAAGATCCACGAACGGAATTACACTACACATGATCTAGAGCTGGGAGCTGTTGTTTTTGCGCTCAAGATATGGCGACATTACCTGTATGGCACTAAGTGCACCATCTACACCGATCACAGGAGTCTTGAGCATATATTCAAGCAGAAAGAATTGAACATGCGACAACGTAGATGGGTTGAACTACTGAACGATTACGAATGTGCCATAAAGTACCATCCGGGCAAAGCCAATGTGGTGGCCGACGCCCTTAGTCGAAAGGATACTACACCTAGGCGTGTACGAGCGTTGCAACTCACTATTCAGTCTAGTCTTCCTTCACAGATACGAGATGCTCAGGTAGAAGCATTGAAACCAGAAAACGTCAGGGCTGAAGCCCTACGCGGCTCAAGGCAAAGGTTAGAACAGAAGGCAGACGGAGCCTACTATGTAACAGGACGCATCTGGGTCCCACTCTATGGCAACTTACGCGAACTTGTCATGGAAGAAGCTCATAAGTCTCGCTACTCAGTACATCCTGGTTCGGATAAGATGTACCACGACCTCAGAACTACATATTGGTGGCCTAGCATGAAAGCTCACATAGCCACTTACGTTAGCAAGTGTTTGACTTGTGCGAGAGTCAAAGCGGAATTTCAGAAACCATCAGGCCCACTCCAGCAACCAGAGATACCACAATGGAAATGGGAACAAATTTCCATGGATTTTGTTACTGGCCTGCCTAGATCTCAGCGCGGAAATGATACTATTTGGGTGATCGTGGATCGACTCACAAAGTCTGCTCACTTCTTGGCTATCAAGGAAACGGATAAGTTCTCCACTCTAGCAGACGTATACCTTAAGGAAGTTGTCTCGAGGCACGGGGTGCCCACCTCTATTATCTCTGATCGTGACGCACGTTTTACTTCAGAACTGTGGCAAGCAATGCACAAATCTTTTGGCTCTCGATTAGACATGAGCACAACTTATCATCCACAGACAGATGGGCAATCTGAGCGCACTATTCAAACTCTAGAAGACATGCTTCGGGCGTGCGTAATTGACTTTGGCAAGGGCTGGGAAAAACATCTGCCACTTGTGGAATTTTCGTACAACAACAGCTACCACACCAGCATAAAAGCTGCTCCGTTTGAGGCATTGTACGGACGTAAATGCCGGTCACCTCTTTGTTGGGCAAAGGTGGGTGATAGTCAGATCACAGGTCCAGAAATGGTAGTTGACACTACTGAAAAGATTGCTCAAATACGACAACGCATGGCGGCAGCTCGTGACCGTCAGAAAGCATACGCCGATAAAGACAGGAAACTACTCGAATTCCAGGTTGGGGATCGAGTGCTACTCAAAGTTTCACCCTGGAAGGGTGTTGTTCGTTTTGGCAAACGCGGCAAACTCAATCCACGATACGTTGGACCATTCGAAGTCTTAGAGAAAATAGGCAAGGTGGCCTACAGACTAAACTTACCAGCTGAACTCAGTGCGGTTCACAACGTTTTCCACGTGTCGAATCTGAAGAAGTGTCTGTCAGATGAGACCCACATAGTTCCTTTGAAGGAGCTCACTATCGACGAACGGTTGCATTTCGTCGAGGAACCAGTTGAAATCACGGACCGGGATGTTAAGGTCCTCAAGAACACTAGAATACCTCTTGTTCGAGTTCGTTGGAACTCCCGTCGTGGCCCAGAGTATACCTGGGAACGAGAAGACCAAATGGAACTCAAATATCCCCAGTTGTTCGAAAACAATGCAACTACTACTGAGGCTGAAGCTACTACGGAATTTCGGGACGAAATTCCAACCCAACAGGGGGATGTTGTGACACCCCAGGAAAACCAGTAAACGATACAACTTACTTAGCTTCCTCAGTAACTGCATGCTAAATTTTGGGACGAAATTTCTTTCAAGTTGGGGATAATGTGACAACTCGAGTTTCCGACTTTCACTTTCGTATTAAGTGCACGTTGACTTTGACTGTGTAGTTGTTTGACTTGTTTAACTTGTAACTGTACACGTTATTTTATTATGAACGCATTGTGGTTGCATGATTTTGTGTTTGGTTGAATAACATGAAAACTGTTGGAAACTTAAACTGTTAACACATAAAAGGACTCGACGAAACAGACTGTTTCGCCATATGCATCTCGATGAAACAGAAGTCTGTTTCGCCAGGCCCAGTTTCGCCAAGCCCATTAAGGGCCCATAACGGTAATTCGTGTTTATTATCGTGAACCGACTCCCTGTTTCACACTTTGAA
This sequence comes from Helianthus tuberosus, assembly GCA_030545235.1. Lineage (NCBI taxonomy): Eukaryota > Viridiplantae > Streptophyta > Magnoliopsida > Asterales > Asteraceae > Helianthus > Helianthus tuberosus. The sequence goes on along the minus strand of JARYGA010020266.1, from coordinate 37,246 downwards.
CAAAAATAGAAACCCTAGAACTCTCCACTTTGAAAAGGCGATAACTATCTCCCACCATCATCTTTCTCTCTCGAATCCTCCCGTGTTCATCCCGGATATCTCGGTTAGTGCGTGTTTGTCTAATCGGTTTTCCTTGTCCTTTGATTTCTTTATACATGTTGTGTATATGCTTGATTTCTGGACCATGTATGAGTGTATGTGTATGATGAATAATTAGGGTTTTCATGAACCTCTTGATGATGATGATGAGTACATGACTTGCATAATGTTGTCGGCCATTATATTTTTGTTTACATGTGTGTTGTCAGTACATGTTAGTCAAGATTCAAATATTGATTGTTTGTTTATATGTTATCAATTTTAAGAGAAGGAAAGGTCCAATCGGTTGAATGTTATTAGAGGTCCAATGAAAATAAAACCTTGACTATGTAATTCGGTCCAATAAGGTTGAACGGTGGTGGATAGATGCCGGCCACTAGGGCATTAAGATTCTGTGATATTGCTTCTTATTACTGAAACTATTATGGGATTCGACGAAACAAAGGCACCGGCGAAACACCTTTTTATGACGAAACCAACATGGCGAAACACAATGTGTTTCGTCGAGACTAGTTATGACGAAACAAGAGTGATTCGTCGACGGGGCTAACGACGAAACAGGGGTGTTTCGTCGAATGGTTAAACTGTTCAATAACTTAGGTTAATTCTGTTAAACTTAACTAGGTTAGTTAACTGCTGTTATGTATAAAAGCAATACTTGTATGATCACAAATACGTGCAATGTGATACTCAGTGTTATTGATGCGATGTTCATGATGATTATGTTTACGTGCAAACAACTTGAATACAAACTAATTAAGTATACGTGCACACTTTAGGACGAGATTGATTTACTTTGAGCACATACTTAGCATACCGAGCGAAACAAGGTGAGTTCACACTCTTATCAAGGCATGGGATTCCCGGGGTTGGGAATGGGGTTATATGATTACTTGTACTTTCAGCGCTACTGGAATACGTATTACGGTCCTCGAAATGGGAAGGACACCTATAGATACAGCTAGACTAGTAATACATGGGAAGCCCCCACTACTCTTCGCACACATGCCTGGAATGGCCGCGATACAATTACTAGACTTCGCAAACATGCCTGGAGGGCCGCGATACAAATATAACTAGTCTAGAGAACATGGGAAACCCCCACTAACTTCACAAACATGCCTGGAGGGCCGCGATACTATTATATACGATACATGATTACTAAACGAACTTACGATTTACGATACGAACACTATAACTAAATAACTAACTGTGAACTCGCTCAACTAGTTGTTGACTCTCTGTTACATGCCTTGCAGGACCATAGGTACTCTTGGAGCTTGCACGGGAGGCGCGGTCGTTGTGGGCACGGATTGTGGATGTTTTGATGAAAAACTTTATGACTCTTTAAACTAAACACTTGTGTTGAATGTTCATAACTATGCTTCCGCTACATATGCTATGCTTTTTTTTTCGCACCAATTGTATTGTGATGGATTACGTTTACTTTTGCTGATTACTTATATGTTCAATATGATTGGTGGCTTGATCCTAGTCATGTCACGCCTCCAAGCGGTGGTACTCCGCGTGTGGATTTTGGGGGTGTGACAAAATCCACATACTAGTTTCGTGTCTTCGTGTAACCGTCACCTTATGTCCGAAGAATTAGTTTTCAGCACGTGTAACTTTTTCAAAACTTCATTACTATTCCATTATTATTTTTTCATTTTAAAATTCTCCTTTCATTGATGGGTTTTGCCATTACATGTACTTACATATATTAAATATACGTACCTGGAACCAATTTATCTTACTATGTGTCTTGGTGTCAGTCCTAACCACTCTCGCGGGTCATCCTGTCCAGACAACTATGCTTACCTTACACATGACATAAGGTTAGTTCCTTCATATACATACTTAAATATATACTTACATTCGCTTCTACCTTTAAGCCTTGATCGAGTCTTGGATTGTACGGGTTCCTTGTCACAAGAGCACACAGGTTTGAGTTCAAGTATTTACCTCCTTCTACTTGATTTCTCTCAAACCAGGGCTCTGATACCAACTTATAACGCCCATATTTCTTACTTATTTAAAAAGTATTATTATTTGCAAAATTCGGGCATGACCCATTCGAATAATGAACAATTCCCTGTAAGACCAACTTGTAAAAACTTAAATATGACACAGCGGAAAATATGAGCCCAAAAATTTCTTTCTTATTTAGACCCATTACTTACTTAAAGACTCAAATGCAAATGATAAATAATTACAAAAAGGGATTAACAATACCCACATTAAATTAACGCTTCAAGACAATACATAAATCAAACTATGTGGTCGTTCTTCCCGTACAATCCTTGATTTGCGGCTCGATCAATGCATGCTTATCATCGATAGTAGTGGTAGAGATACGTGCAATACCTGTGAACATCACATACAACTTAACCATTAGTCATTGACAACATCATAGAACATGATTCTCATATAGTCTAATACTGAATAACATTTAACAATGAAACTTTGATTTATTTAACTATCCTCTCGTATTTTCTTGTTCAGAGTTCGACTTCGATACTTCAAGAACCCGGTGTTCATATACCTGCATTACATTCCAATCTCAAACACACCATTAGCAATCATTAATGCTCAAACATAATGAAACCATTCCATACCATTCCTTTATACATTTATAACATTTTGCATTCACAAACGTATACATTCCTAATTCTTACGTGCATTCTTAGCAACCCACTTCTTACTTACATACGTTACTACATATGACTATACAATCTTATTTTCCTACGTTCGTTCATATACTGTTATGAGCTTTTGCCAACTACCTTTACACGCATACACTTATGCTAACAGGTCACAGTTATAATTTTACATAATATTGGCATTAAACATATCAACCTACTACTTACTCGTTCCTAGATACCTTTACTTACGGTTTTTCTTCATTAACACTAGGGTAATTCCATACTTAAACCTCCCATCATTTACCTATGATCAAAACCAATAATTACATTAGTTGTGAAGGCTTGAAATCCATTTAAACAAGTCGCTTAAGTTGAACCATCAACAAAACAACATTTCCCAGCCATTATACCCGTCGCGCCACGCGACGGTTAACTCCCTTAACCGTCGCGTGACGCCAAGGCCATGTTTCGACAGAATGTTCTTTAACTTGAGTTGCGGTTATCCAGCTCCAAATAATAACCAATTTCTAACTTTAAACTGCCATAACATTCGTTTTACTAACCCGTTTTACGTGATTCTTTTTCCTACGCGCCCGTAATTTAATTACGGATCCGTTTATCACTTCGGGTCGCATCAAAAGCTGATTTATAAGCAAACGGCTTATAAACTCCTTTATACATTATTTGACCCGTTTAATCCTACTAGTTTACTTTCATTATAAACAACTCCTTTGTTATACTGAAATAACACTCACCTCAATACTTCTCATCCATTACATGATTCTTGCATATTTTTCTACACTCATAAATATTAAATGCTACGTACATACTAAGAAGTGAATTGGAATCACTTACCTTATGCGTCTATGTTCGAGCTCGTCTTCTTGCCTTCCTTTGACTCGTCAGCCATCCATGTTTGGGTCCTTGCCAATGTAAATTCCTATTCTTTCATACCATCATTTTCATAACTTGTTAGTTTGCATGTTAATCCATATCGATAATCATTTCAATTTCTTAGTTGCATTACTTTCATTAGTCAATCAATCATTCACTAACATGCATAGCTCAATTTACTGAAAATAGGATGTTTTGGGACGTCCGTTTACTGTACTTATGAGCTTTCAAAAATTACGATCTTTTTATGTGACGTGCCCCTCAGAGGGTTTATCCTTGTGTTAAATTTTTAGAGTCTAACTCTCTACCAAAAATTTATAAAAAATCATTTACTAAGCTGCAATCAGATTCGTCACTTCTGACTGCAGCTTACGGAAAAATTCATTTAAAATTCCTCGTTTATCCGATTGACGAAATTCTAGTTGGAGATTTTTGAAATCACCTGAAGCTACCTACAGTAAAAATTTGAGATCATAACCCAATTCGTAAATTGAGTTATGACATTCGTAATGGGCTGAAAATTCTGGCAGAAAACGCAGCCTGAACCTTCGATACGGAAAAATTCATAAACGTTCATTTTTCGTCGAAAAAATGCCATTCCAGTAGGGTTTGAAAGGTTTTTCCTGGAAGTTCATCAAAAACTCAACAAACATAAGTTTTGACCAGATTTGACCCGGTTACATATTCATGTTATGTGGTACATACTACTACATGATTTCATATCCGATGTTCACAAGATCAATTTTACACATAGTAACGCTTTCATGATCCTACAATTGACAATTACATACCAAGTTAGCCAATTTAATGTAGTCGTAACATCATGCTTTACTAGTTGTCCACATCCTATACACTTAGTTCACACTCATTTTTATATTACCATTAAGTCACTAATCTAACTCATGGTGTGCACCACCATTCAAGCATAGGGTACTAGTTCCTAAAGCATACTTTTGCCGAATTACATCATCAACCAACTACCCACATGATTTCCATCCAAAACACATATCTCATGCTAACTTAGCTATCAAGTACAACATTATCACATTCTAAACCAAATTGCCAAATTCTTGCATACAAATTTCTCCTTCTAACTTCACTTAGCCATTTTATCAAACATTTGGCGTGCGTACTAATATCTAAGCATAATGTACAAGTATTTTCATTCTTTTTCTTCCTAGTTCTTTACTTTCAAACATTAGCAATAGAAAATACCAAATCAATTTCATACCATTTTCAATCTAACTAGCAAGATGGTCACATATAACATAACATATCAAGAATCGAACAAAGATTAGACATGGGTGACATACCCATGTCGCCATCTCCATCAACCTATGGTGGGTTTCACCTCCAAACACCTAATTGATCAAAATCATGCATAACACAGGTTCCGTATGGTGATTCTAACACATAATAACGCTTAATTTCAGACAAATCCGTGGATTGATCAAAAACCCACTTCTTACAAAATCACCAAATCATAAATTACAACTTACCAAGTGATTTACAGAGCTAAACGATCAAGAATCTAGTTCATGCAAGTTCAATTTCAGCCAGAATCCATCCAATTTGGTCGATTAGGGTTTGAGAAGGGGTTTCCCCCTTCTTTCTCTTCTCTGTTCGAACACCCACACACGCCCAGGTGTGGGTCTGGGGCTTTTAATTTTATTTTTATATTTTATCTTTTTATTCATTCAAAATTAACCCCTCATGTTTGTCACTTGATCAATATTGACCCAAATTTCATTTCCTTACTTGTTTTGCTAGGCATTTAACTAGGTTTAATAACCTAGTTATTACATTTCCTTCTTTTAAACGCGGTAACATATTGGTAACTAAATAATTTGAATTTTGGGGCGTTACAGGATACGAGGTACACCTTCGAGTACACTGAACAAGTAGAAGGTAAAGACGAGGAGATGGAGGAAGGTGATGAGGAGGATGAGTTTGAGGATGAGGGACAAACGTTCACTCGACGACACTACAAAGTTTCGAACAGTGTAACTCAGTTTGTGATTGGCCGACGTCGCCCGACCTTTAGTTCATATAACCGTGGACAACATAATGTATATAACAATGTGTCCGCAGTTATTTTCGAGGCGAGAGAGCGGGAAAAGCAAAGACTCAAGGCTGAGGAAGAATGGGGAGCCCAGCAAACCGAGTATTGGTCGGCTCAGCAGAGTTTTTGGAATGAGCGGGAGGCTCATCGGGTTGCGGAGTTGGCCCATAGGAGGGCGTGGGAGGACGATCAAGACACCTCCAAATCGAACAAAACACCTTGGAAGATAGGTGTTGGAGAACGGTGGGCACACAACATCAATTGGCGATTAATAATGCCCAGCTTTTACATGACCAAGAACGGCATAAACGTGACCTTGAGGCGAGGCGTGATTATCAACAGTTCGTCCCTTGGACTAACTACGACCCCATTCAGCAGCAGCCCCAGTCCGTCCAAAGGGATGTTCATTGGCCTTAAGGCGTGACCTCTAGTTTTATCCCGTTCCCGACGCCGCCACCGGCTGAAGGGGGCCCGCTTGAAAATTTTAGTGAAATGATGTCGGCCCTCACCGGTTACCCGTATCAACTATACCTGTCGGTAGACCCTAACGAGCGTTATCAGCAATAGGGTGAGGTATGTTTTATGTTTTTGTATATTATTTTTAGTTTTTTTTATTTTTCTTTTATTTTTAGTTTTAGTTTTCGTTTTGTATTTTCTTTTCTTTTGCATCTTAATTTATTAGTTAAATGAACGTTGTGGGTGTTTTCCCTATATAACCCTCACGAGACCTACTCGTCCTCCTAAGCTATTGGGGGGTTTAAAAGGCTTGCGTGCATATGTTAAATGTCGTCATGATTACTACGAAAGTGATTTAGGATTGTTATTGTTGTAAATTATTTTCCACAAATCAAAGTTGAATAACGAATGGCTTAGTAAATTTATTTTCATAAAAATGGTAAAAACAGAGTGTCTAATGGCTTTTGATTTCTGTGAGAAGTTCACCTCTACACGAGTATTGAGAATTGTAGGTACAGTTATGTTCGTTTTGGGATGACCATTCGCATGGAAAGATCGAAGAGCACATGAAGAATGAGTAAAACCAGGTGCATACGTTTCCTTTTAACTTTGATTATTTAGTTAGTAGAATAAATGGAATGGGTTTTGTATATTCTTGTTTGGGGTGAAATTTTGGGAGAAGAGTCATGTCACATCCCTTGCGTTTTGAAAAGCCCCCATCCAAAATACTACACATTGAGGACAATGTTGACCTCAAGTGTGGGGATGGGGAGAAAAAGTTAAGATTTTAACCCTTCATTTAAACACTACACATTGAGGACAATGTTACCTCAAGTGTGGGGATGGGGAAAATTTTCGAAAAAAATATCCTCTTTTGAGCAATCTAAAATCATAAGTAACTAAGTCAACAAGTGATTGCATGACCCATTTGGTCTTTTGTCATGGTCAAGTTCCAAATATTAGCAAGATGGGTATTCAATATGCGTTTGAATAGAAAATTGCGGGTGGTTATTCGGGAATAGTCTGTCTAAAGAATTAATCATATTATGCACATCACATATCATACCCTTTCCCTGTGAGATATTGAGCCACTTTTACACATTACATATATATATATATATAGGAGAAGGATCCGTTAGAAACCACCCTTTAATGTGAGAACAAGTGTGAACACAAACAGTAATACCTAAAAATCTAAAAAACACCTAAAAAAACTTTTTTTTTTTTACTATTTTTTTAGGAAAAATCGCTATATTTCGTTTATAATAAAAAAAATTAAAAAAAAATTCGAGTCACAGTTATCCATGCACGTGTGCATTTGTATCATTTCTTTGACAAATTCCGTAATTCATTACAAATATTAGACAATTGCACTTTCATTTACACTACCACGTGTAATACACTACTTTTTACGTTAACAAAATAAGAAATGCACATGTGCATCTATTGTATCAACATGAAATAAGATGTGTTGGTACACTACTTTCTCTTTCATCTATCATTCCATCCATAATACACAAACATGCACATGTGCATTTTTGTCATTTCTTTGACAAATTTCGTAATTCATTACAAATATTAGACAATTGCACTTTCATTTACACTACCATATGTAATACAATACTTTTTACATTACCAATATTAGAAATGCACATGTGCATCTATATGTATCAACATGAAATAAGGTGTTTTGGAACACTACTTTGAATACACTTTCCCTTTCATCTATCATACCATCCATAATACACTACCATTACCTCCTACCATCCATAATACAATACCATTACCTCATACCATCCATAATACAATACCATTACAAATATTTTCACTTTATTACATGTATGTAAACACCAGTTATACCATCCAATCAACATATTACATCATAAATTGACAACTATAACCAAACCATCAACCACTAGATATAACTAACCAAAAAACATGTATATGGGCCTACTCCATTCAAAATCACAAACTTTTTGTACCAAAACACGTTATATCATGGTTATACCTAATGATGCACATGTACAATTTGAATATTGGTAATGTAAAAAGTAGTGTATTACAAATGGTATTGTAAATTAAAGTGCAATTGCCTATTCCAGAAAACGTATTACCGAATTTGTCGAAGTAATGATACATATGCACATGTGCATGGATAACTGTTACTCGAAAAAAAAAAATTTGTAACGAAATATAGCGATTTTTTTAAAAAAAATTGAGTGCTTTTTTGATTTTTTTATATTTTATTTTGTGTTCACATTGGTTCTCGCGGTTCTCGTAATAAGGGTGGTTCTCGCATGAACCTTACCCTATATATATATATATATATAGGGTGGGAGTTGGCTACAAAGTCTATTTTTCCTACAAAGTGTAAAAAGTTATAAAACACTATAATTTCAACCATAAAACACATTCAAAACTCACAAATAACATAGTGAAGATTACTAAAACACCATATTTATCGGTTTTGTGTTGTGTTTTGAATGACAAGGCTTTGATTATCGAATGACTAACATTAGTGTGTTTTATGTTTATTATCATGTTGTGTTTTATATTCATAGTTGTACGATGATGTGTTTGAAGTTTTTAAGGGCTGTTTAGGGTTTGGATATTGTGTTTTAGTGATCTTCACTATGTTATTTGTGGGTTTTGAGTGTGTTTTATAACTTTGTACACTTTGTAGGAAAAATGGACTTTGTAGCCGGACCTCACCCATATATATATATATATATATAGGGTAAGGTTCATGAGAGAACCACCCTTATTGCGAGAACCAATGTGAACACAAAATAAAATCGAAAAAAAAAATCAAAAAAGCACTCAAAAAAATTTTTTTTTTTAATATTTTTTTCAAAAAAATCGCTATATTTCGTTACCAAATTTTTTTTTCGAGTAACAGATATCCATGCACATGTGCATATGTATCATTACTTCGACAAATTCGGTAATACGTTATCGGGAATAGACAATTGCACTTTAATTTATAATACCATTTGTAATACACTACTTTTTACATTACCAATATTCAAAATGCACATGTGCATCATTAGGTATAACCATGATATAACGTGTTTTGGTACAAAAAGTTTGTGATTTTGAATGGAGAAGTAGGCCCATATACATGTTTTTTGGTTAGTTATATCTAGTGGTTGATGGTTTGGGTATAGTTGTCAATTTATGATGTAATATGTTGATTGGATGGTATAAATGGTGTTTACATACATGTAATAAAGTGAAAATATTGGTAATGGTATTGTATTATGGATGGTATGAGGTAATGGTATTGTATTATGGATGGTAGGAGGTAATGGTAGTGTATTATGGATGGTATGATAGATGAAAGGGAAAGTGTATTCAAAGTAGTGTACCAAAACACCTTATTTCATGTTGATACATATAGTGCACATGTGCATTTATAATATTGGTAATGTAAAAAGTATCTTATTACACATGGAGGTGTAAATGAAAGTGCAATTGTCTAATATTTGTAATGAATTACGGAATTTGTCAAATAAATGACAAAAATGCACATGTGCATGTTTGTGTATTATAGATGGAATGATAGATGAAAGAAAACGTAGTGTACCAACGCACCTTATTTCATACTCTCATACTGATACATATAGATGCACATGTGCGTTTCTTATGTTGTTAATGTAAAAAGTAGTGTATTACACGTGGTAGTGTAAATGAAAGTGCAATTGTCTAATATTTGCAATGAATTGCGAAATTTGTCAAAGATATGATACAAATGCACATGTGCATGGATAACTGTGACTCGAAATTTTTTATTTTATTTTTTTTTTTGAAATTTTTTTTATTATAAACGAAATATAGCGATTTTTTAAAAAAAAAATAGTAAAAATTTTTTTTTTGGGTGTTTTTTAGATTTTTTAGGTATTATTGTTTGTGTTCACACTGGTTCTCGCGGTTCTCGCAATAAAGGGTGGTTCCTAACGAATCCTTCTCCTATATATATATATATATATGTTTCTTTGTTTTAGTGTGCAATTAGAAGCATATTGTATACCTTGCAAATTTTGATACGTTTAAGACCATAGACCAATTACGCGTACAAGAATGGTTAAGGCACTAGGATGACCTTTTTTATTTTTACACCATTTTACATTATACCTTACCTGAAATTAATTCCTTAGTTGCCAACTTTGAGCCTACACCTTTCGTTTGATCAACCCATTTAGCCTTTGACCTGTTCAACCTTTTTGTTTTTAACCCGAGTGGTGAAAATTCGATTTTAGGATGGTTTGTTTGTATTGAAAAAAAATATCCAATAAAATGCAATGAAAAATAGTAGAAAATGGCTATGAAAAGGTCCAAAAGAGTTAGTAGTGCGTTTTCAATAAAAGGCAAAATTTATGCCTTGCAGTTTGATTCTATTAGTTTAGTTTGTTTGTTAATTAAAAACAAATTTTCATCACCTTAGCCACTTTTAAATTTCCCAGTCCAAACCCTTAGCCTAGCCCCGTTACAACCTGTATAAGACCTTTTGACTTGTGCCTCATTTTTTGTGTAAATTGGTGGAGAATGATTGAGTTGCAAGCATATGCGGATATGTGTTCTAATCAGTTTGAGTGATTTTTATCAGATAATAGTGCATTATTGCTAGTTATACATAACCGAGTGGAGAGAACATTGTGAGGGATGTGCACGGTGTCCTAGTTTTAAGGGTGAGTTAATCTTGGGTAACCATTTCACGTGTTAAAATTTAAAAATCCATTAATTACTCTTGAAATGTGAAAATTGTGAACTGGGTATGACATTATACCTTAACTTGAATCATTGAGAATGGGAAGTGTGTCTATTTGTTTGACCAATGTGAAAGCGTATAACAGAATTGCTTGAGGGCAAGCAAAAGATAAGTGTGGGGATGTGATACGTGGTTGGAAACCCGTTGCTTTATCGTATTAAGTTCGTGTGTTTACATGAATTTTAGTTTCGAATAGCCTACTTTGATTGGTAGTGTGTTTTGCAGATCTAACGGAGATTAGGGAGCTAATCGAAAGCTTTACGGAGCATCGGGAAGCGATCGGGGTCAACCGGGTACACGAAACGAACAAAACAAGAAAGTGGAGCTAGACATCGCGTCGCCGGCGCCCTCCTTGGCCATCGACGACGCACCGCGTCATTTGAAAACACTCTAGACAGTAGCATAGAGCGTCGACAGGAAAGTGAACATGCACGACCCGTCGCCGACGCCTGGCTTAGCCGTCGCCGACGCCCCCTCTTGCTCATCGTCGATTTTTGTTTATTTGTTTATTTGAACGATTTAAGCCCAAGTGGGGAGATATTAGAAGGGGTTTACAAACTTTTGAAGGATTCCATTATTCTTGGAGACAAGATACACCTCTCAATCCATCTCTGCCTATCTCTATCATCCTTCGTCATCAATTACTACAATCCTAACCCTAATCCATCATCACCATCTCTCCATCGAATCCACAATCACCATCAACCCTAGACCCTAACCATAATTATTCCAAATTCCAACCGATTTATTTTGCATCTAATAACAGAAATGAGATTGACCTTAACGGGATTTCACATGAACATGCCATCAGCCGTGTAAAGGGGGTGTTGGACATGGGATTGTAGGAATTAGGTTCAGTTTATATTAAAATATATTACAAAATATATAATAACGAGACTCTCGTTATTTGTGGGAAATTCGACATGTACAATACCGGTTATAAAAACTAAATAAACTAATATAAAATACAATATAATTGTACTAATCTTGATTCAAGCTAGCGTCTTTGGAAGAACTTCAACCGCACCTTCTTGTACAAACCTCCGCTGCAAGAATGAACAAACTGTCGTTGACGGTTTTGGTTGAGGATCCTGTTTGACACGGGGCCCTTAAAACAGATTCTGCGCCTCCTCTCAGACGGTCTGTTTCCAGGATACAACAACCGAAGCAATAGTTGTACTGTTGGAGATGGCTCTCACGCCCGAGATTATACCGGGTATAATTTGGTGTTCATACTATTAAGGAAAAAGATGAAGTTGAGAAATAATTTAGAGAATTCTCTTCTCTAAATTTGTTTGGAACTGTAGGACTTCTATGTATGTGTGTAACTTTCTGTCTATTTCCAAAATGAACTTCCATGTTCATTTTATATTCACACAAAAGAAGACTTAGTCAACCCCATTTAATATGACAATAAACAACATACTTTGTGACAATTGCCAGGCCATCAGTACAAGGTCTTGAGATCGTGATACACCTTGTCAGAACCAGGATGTAACGAATAGCGAGACTTGTGTGTTTCATCTATCACGAGCTCATGTAGGTCTCTGTAGGATGGAACTCATATATGTTCCATGTAGTAGTGGGTGTTGTCACCCTTGGGTTCAAGTTGCTTTCCCATGCCCCGCATGGACTTAGCTAGGAGATTTTCCTTCTTCATGGCCTCGACTTGTGCGTTTCGGATTTGTTCTGGAAGGCTAAAATGAATGGTAGGTTGTAACACGTGGATATACTTAGGTTTAGCTGCCTTTCGGCCAAGGGCATCGGCTACAACGCTTGCCTTGCCTGGATGGTACTTGATCACACTTTCATAATCGTTTGAGAATTCGAACCACCGACGTTGTCGCGTGTTTAATTCCTTCTGATCGGGGACATGACGGAGACTCTTGTGATCGGTATTGAAGGGGTAAGTTCCCAAAAATCCTCGCTTCGAGTACTTGGGACCATACCACAACCTCATCTTTCTAACCCTCTTTAGACTTTGTGTGGCCGCGCACTGGTCCTACAAAGAGAACTTAGAAGAAAAACAACAAACAACACCTGCGCGCCAAAAGGGAACTAATAAATCCTTGCGCCAACCTCCATAACAAGTAAGGATGAAAATCCTGATAAGAACTCCCGCATAAATAATATCCAGACTTGGATATTATTTACTTCACTGATACCATACGGTAAGGAGCCACACAGGATTACAGTTGTAATCCTCTAGAAGGCTCTAGCGTGCATCACCAGACGGTTATAACCGTCTGGCCACGTGTCATCATCCTAGACTCTCTTGAAGTCCCTACGATGGCATGGAATTGAAGAGAGATCTTCACTTGCCCACTTTCCACGTGGCAATACCCCAGCCGTTGATCAAAGATCGCGATCTGTGTGCTCTCACATTCATTAAATGATTAACGGAGGGAAAAATAACCGCTCACGAAATTAACACTTTCCGTCAATATTTCACCAACAAGTTTTCCCGCCCAAACTTCGGATATAAATAGAAGGATAATTCAGGTATAATCCCCAAGTTACATTCACTTCACTTACACTTCTTCTTCTTCAAAAAACATGTACTTATTCTCACGCCGGAGGGTGGTCACGGAGAGAACCTCCATTCTCCCCGTGGCGAGTCTAACGGTAGTTGTTTTGTAGTTACCGTGAAGAGAAGAAGATATGTCACCCACGAACCAAACGAGGAGAAACCAACCCTTTTTATGCAGAACCGATCCCCCTGGTTTATTTGATTCCGGTCAATTAACCAGTGTTTCTTCATTAGCGCCCACCGATTTCTCAGTTTCATTCATTTATTCTCATTTCGATTCAATTTTTCTCCATCCTCTGTTTCATATGGCAGAGAACCCATCACTTCACCCATCAGGTCCTCGATCTAAATTCGAGGGTTCTGCAACCCGCGATATCCAGATCGACGGAATCATGGGTAACAAAGGAAGCAACAAAAGTCATCTGGAAGAAAATGACTCGTGTGTACAAATAGGAGTTCATAACCGTCTAGATCTACTCTTAGAGAAAACTCCAGAACACTGGTTCACCAGATCCCAGATCGCCATAAACCAATTTTTTGCACAAAACACCAGATCTGAGTTGTTAAACAACATATCTGATACTCAGGAACTAATTAAGAAAAAAATCAGCACTACAGTGTTGGACCCACAGTTAGCCTGTTAGTGGGACATCCAATCCAGTAGTTACAAAGAGATGATATGACAAACTAGAAAATACCAATCACCAGGAAGCCGAACCAAAGCAGATAAACAAGGTACAAGGAGGTCCCTCACGATGGCCGAACAAACGAAGCCATAATCAGCATTGGAGAGAGCAACAACTTGTATTCCCTGTCGTCCCCGGAGGTCCTCAGGAGGAACATCCAGTACTTATCACCGGTATCTTCGGCCACTACAGAACTGATTACATGTTCATAGATCCAGGAAGCTCGATGGATATAATTTATGAACAATGTTTCAAGCAACTAGACCCGGAAGATAAAGCACGCTTAGAACAAGTTGATTTCCCTCTCACTGGTTTCTGCAATGAAGCTGTTTTTCCACTGGGACAAATCGCTTTCCCTGTGACTCTCTCAGATGGCGAACATTCACGCACTGTCACAGTGAATTTCATGGTTATGCCAGCTACATCGCGCCATGATGTACTGCTGGGGAGACGATCGTATAGAGAATTCAGCATGATTACCTCCATACCACACGCTGCTTGCGGTTTTCCGACAGAAACCGGGGTAGCAATTCTGTATTCCAGCAAGGAAGTCATGTACGTGGACGATAAGCCACCAGCAAAGGTTGCCAAACCTACAACGACAAATGAACCGGAAAAATGGGTTCTCAACGAGGAGTATCCAGAGCAAACCATCTTACTAGGGTACTCCATTTCACCGGCAATACGGATACAGTTGAAGGAATTACTTTCAAACAATAGAGACATCTTCGCCTGGTGCGCAGCAGACATGACTGGGGTACCACGAGATATAGCACAACACTGTTTGAACGTCCGACCCTCAGCAGAACCCGTCGCGCAAGGAAGACGCAGTCTTAGCGTGAAAAAGGCAGAAGCAATGAACGAGCAAGTAACAGAGTTACTCAACAATGGGATCCTGCACGAAGTACAATACCAAACCTGGGTCGCCAACCCAGTGATGGTTCAAAAATACAATGGCGGGTGGCGCATGTGTGTCGACTTCAAAGACCTCAACAAAGCTTGCCCGAAAGATTGCTATGCGCTCCCGGAAATAGATAAGAAGGTTGACTCTCTAGCATCCTTTCGCTGGAAGTGTTTTCTCGACTATTATAAAGGCTACCATCAAGTACAGATGAAAGAGGAAGATGAAGACAAAACAGCTTTTCGTACAGATAAGGGCATCTTTTGCTATACGAAAATGCCTTTTGGTCTCCGCAATGCAGGAGCTACTTACCAGCGCTTGATGGATACAGTCTTCGGGGAAGACATTGGTAAAACAGTATAAGTTTATATGGATGACCTCGTCATCATGAGCCAAGAAGAAGAGACCATGCTCGCAAACATTCAGCGCACGTTTGATTCATTGCACAACGTCAATTTAAAGCTTAACCCAACGAAATGCTCCTTCGGAATGGAGGAGGGCAAATTTCTAGGGTTCATAGTAACCAGAGACGGTTTTAAGGTCAACCCAGAGAAAGTACAAGCTATCCAACTTATGCCATCACCAGCAACAGTTAAAGAGATGCAACGACTTGTGGGACGATTAGCAGCCTTGAACAGGTTCCTAGCAAACCACGCCGCGAAGTCTTACCCGTTCATTAGCACGTTGCGCAATTGCGCCAAAAAGAGCCATTTTCAGTGGACACCGGAAGCGGAGATAGCCTTCAAGCAAATGAAGGAATGTCTAATCCAGTTACCAACGTTGACAGCACCGCGAGAAAAAGAACCACTAATCTTATATCTGTCCGCAGCAGAGGTAGGGGTTGGTACAGTGTTAATGGTGGAAAGAGAGGGCGTTCAAACCCCGATATACTACATTAGTAAGATGCTAACTGGCCCATAGACATGCTACTATATGTTATCATTTATTACAAATTGCATGTAATTCCTTTTGGTACACGCGAAAACAATATGGTAAAACATTGTAAGCCTCATGAACGGTCCAATGGGCACAAGCCCTGCGCACAGTCCAGACCTACGTTCGCACATGAGCGCAATACCATTTTCATTCGCTTTACCTAAACAAAGTAATTATACACATGCAACATATTTTTATTCAAACACAACTTATAATCAAACATAAAACAAGAATGCACAGCAATGCATCAGAAAAGTTACTAGTGCAACAAAGCACTTTAACAAACATTTACAGAGCATAGCAGGGTACCAAAATCTTAGTTACAAATCAAACAAGCTACACACCAGGAAACATATCTAACACACCAAACGGAGTATGAAGAACTTCACCATACTCAGAAAGAGGATGAGGATCGAGAATCCAAGGGTTAGCACCTTCCCCATCATCTTCAGCAGCAACAGCTATGTTCCCACTAGTCGGAAACTCGGCCAGAGGAGCAGCATAAGAACCACGGCGGCGTCGTTGGTACACAATGGAGCACCGCCCTCTCCAGTCAGCCGGAAATGCTTGACTGACGGCATGTGCTGATAACCTAGTAACCCCCCCCCCCCCCCGTTATATAACGAAAGCCCAAGAGTATACAGTAACGATGCGACCCAATATATCATGTATAAGTGTGTGGTCCAAACAATGTACGACCCAAGTGTAAGTGTGTGGCACACATCAGGATGTGCGGCACACACAAGAGTGTGCGACTTCCTCATCGTGTGCGGTCATGCAGTTGATAGTTGTACGATGTGCTTTAAACGTGTTACCATAAAAAAGTGTGCGGTCATGCTGTTTATGGTTGTACTTTATGCAACAGGTGATTATACTACAAGAGTGTGTGGTCACAAAATAGTGTGCGACAATAGGTGTGTGGTCGAGCAGTGTGCGGGGTGTGTGTGTTGTGCAGTTAAACCCATACATAAGCTACGGTTGCTCAACCGTAGCCTACGGTGCATGTTTTCTCATCATAATAATAATCACCCAAGTCTAGCTGTTTAAAACATTTATATTTTCTGAATTCTCAAGAATCCTATTTTGATCATTTCATCATCAGCACAGGCATCAACATCGAGCAGTTCTGTAAACTCTATAGCACATGAAATCATCATCATATCATTCTACAATGTCTTATCATGTCCTCTAATCATCAAAAATCAGATCTAGACTTCCATATCATCAAAACCATTTCAGATTTATGAATGTCATTTTGCACAAAATCACCAACACGCAATCATTATTCAGCCCTTTTTTTTATCCAATACATCAACCATACAATTAGATATACTAATTTAGTCAAAACGATACTGAATCATGATTCTAGTATAAACCCTAGATCTCCAACTAACACTAAGCACATCATTAGTTCTAAGTTCACAGTTTATCACCCACAAGAATTTCATCAAAACCCTATCATCACTCTAAAAATCAAACACATTCTTTCATTCAAATACTCATCAATATGCATCAGAAAGCATAAACACAGCCGGGAACAACAAAGGAAATCGAATCAAATAATGATAAATTCACTAACCAGGATGTGGAATGCAAGAGAGGATGAGAAGAAGCGAATCCCGAGAGAGTGTGCTCGCGCATGAGGGAGGAGGGTGTTGCCGTCCATTTCCAAAAAGGGGGAAAAATGCTAGGTTTTTGGCAAGAATAATGTTGCAGAAGAAAAGGAGAAAGAGGGAGCTGATGGTGGAGAATGGGGGCGAGCTAGGGTTTAGATTGGTATTTATACACAGAGAATATGATGTTCCGGGCTTGCATAACAGGCCCACTAATGTCCTGGTTTACTAAATAGGTCCGGGTTTACTATTTGCGCTATATGTTTCTGGTTTGGGGAGGGTTTCGGGTTTACATTGTGTGCCCAAGTTTAGATAGGTGTGCGGCCATGGTGTGAGTCCGAGTTTAGCTAGGTGTGCGGCCATGGTGAGAGTCCGAGTTTATTAAGGGCGTCCGGATTATAACTGGTCTGAGTTTTCCAATCCACCCTAGGGTTCCGAGTTTACAATGTTAATCCGAGTTTAGATATGGCCAAGTGAGTCCGAGTTTACGAGTGTGCGGTTAGGTGTGGGAGTGTGCGACCCGAGATTGTATGCGGTGGCACATGCAATAGTAAATTCATATAATATAATCATTTAACACTCAGTATTCAACAACTACATAAACGTTCAAATATAATAAATCACACATAATCAAATATACTTGAATGCGTAGAGTGATGATGCGAAGTTAAATTTCACAAGATTAGTCAACGCCATTCTCGGAGGTATGAATTGTCACATAACCTGCTAATCCCTAGCCCTCCGGACTCCTTAGGAATAGAAACTATTTCCCAAGCAACCCAGTGCATCTTCTTATTCGTTCCGTCTCCACCCCATAAGAAATTCCTGATTTGAGCTTCCAGGTCCTTTATAACACGCACCGGGTCTCTATAAAGGGAGAAATAATAAATGGGCAAGCTTTCAAGTACCACTTTAATTAACATGATCCTACCCCCAATGGAAAGCAGACTTGCTTTCCATTTAGCAAATCTCACATCAAATAAATCGTAAACCGGCTTCCAGTTCACTACCCGATTCATATTAGCACCAACCAACAGACCAAGATATTTAAACGGAAAATTCCCTGCTTTACATCCCAGCTTAGAAGCCATATTGTTCAAACCCTCTGAATCCACTCTAATAGCAAAAGTATTAGATTTTGAAAAATTGATCTTTACCCCAGAACATAAGTAAAACACCCAAAGAATTCGAAGAACATTACCAATATTGAGCATATTCCATTCACCAATAATCATGGCGTCATATACGTATAAAAGATGAGAGATCACCGGGCCGTCGTTAGGGATTTTGAATCCCTTGAACTCACCCAGCCTTTTAGCTTTATCCATCATACACGAAAGAGCCTCCATAATCAAAATGAATAAAAATGGGAAATCGGGTCTCCTTGTCGAATACCTTTGGTGCATGATTTTAAATACTCATTTCATGATTACGTGATTTCATTATACTATTTATGTGAAACCCTATTGAGTGATTACGTAAAAACAAAACACGTAATACATAATATTTCATATGGAATACCTAATATTTCAAGTATAATCACGTATTAAGGATAAATTATAGGAAAAATTACAAGTTTTGTCCTTTATCTTAATACCACTTATCAGGCGGTGCCATTTTTAACGAATTTTGACAAGTTTTGCCCTTTTAAAGGAACTTTGTTGCACGTTTTGTCCTTTAGGCTTAAACCAATTAGATTTTTTTGTTAAATCTTGTCGCCCAAGGATACTTTAGTCTTTTGACCCATTTATTTCAAGTGTCAACCCAAAAATATTTTGTTTTATTCTTTAAAATAATATTAAATAAATGGTAAAAGACTAAAATACCCTTGGGTAACAAGATTTAACAAGAAAATCTAACTGAGTTAAGCCTAAAGAACAAAACGTGCAACAAAATTCCTTGTAAAGGGCAAAACTTATCAAAATTCGTTAAAAAGGACACCGCCTGATAAGTGGTATTAAGATAAAGGACAAAACTTGTAATTCTTCCTAAATTATATACAAAACATTAGTCAAACCAACCTATAATAACAACATAATGTCGTATATGTCACACCCTGAAAATATCAGAGCTGGCGTGACTGGACTGGTATCTTCATTGCACAGCGGAAGTATTTGAGCTAAGACTTCTGAACAGTGAACGCCGCTAAGTACTCGAATTCCCATGGGTTCTCCAATTCCAACCGTTCCTTAGTTTGTAACATGCAACTTGAGAAAGAACATGCGAAAAATCAACATAAAGTTGAGTGAGTTCATAGTTTGTTTGTTTGTATCAAATGCGTTTTAAAACACTTGAAATCTTGCATTTGAAAAACCGGTTTGTGAGATCTTAATATCTCAAAGCATTTGAAATGTCGTCTTTGTATATCGGTAACGAAATGTTTTCTGTTATGTTTATAAACCGATATATGTAACTGTTGAGTTTGTAAACCAGTTATGAAATGTTTTCTGTCGTATCTGTAAACTGGAATTGAAATGATTTCTGTTATCTTTGTGAACCGGTAATGAAATGTTTCTGTTATCTTTGTAAACCGGTATTGAAATCATAGTATGTAGGATACCTATGGAATCTAAGGATCAATCAGTGTGTAGCTAATACACTGACCTATGCCATAAGTAAGTAACCAAATTGAGACAACTTTGTTATCATTTGGGATCACAAAAGCACTCATAAAGGGTTAACAAACCCGGAGTGGAGCGCGCCTCAAACTCGATAGATCTATACCTTTTGCACCTTGGTCACTAAGTGATTAATGGTTACTAATGTCATCCTCCTACTTACGCACAGTGATCTGTTATCATCTAATTCCATAGCTACATACCTAGTGTTAAAATATGTGTGTTATTGGTCCTTTGCCCATGTCATTGGGCCTTTGCCCATGTCCTTGGGCCCTTGCCCATGTCATTGAGCCTCCGCCCATGTCCTTGGGCCTAGCCCACGTCATTAATGTTATTAAAACTTATGCATGTTTCGAAAAAACACTTATGTTTTTGTAAAACTGGTAGGTTTAACATAATCTTTTCATAAAACATTTAAGTTCGTTGAAATCCTGTCGCGAAATGGTTTATAAATATGTGATATTCCTTTGTCGAAACCTTGTGTGATTTTTGCAAAACTTGCATGTCTTTCCACCCCCAAAAACATTTATAAAAATGTAAAACTAGAAAAAGTGGGGGTTATGAACTCACCTTGACATTCCTGTGCAAAGCTAGCTTAACTTGATTCCGTGATGTCATTCCAATAATGTGAACTCGCTAGCGTGCAACTAAAGCATTCCTAATCAAGGAATAATTATAAGTTTCTAATAAAACAACGTAGTTAAACTACGTGTGACATATGTGCCTCCACGGCCATCGAACAAATACCAAATCAATGAAATGTTGTGTTTCATACTTGGGATTTGTATAAATATGTGTAGCATTTGCACATATTAACTCTTGTTCGATTTCGGGCTCTAAATCGCTTTCTGGAAGGTTATACGCTCACTGATGCGTAAATATAACCAGTTTAATTCAAAAAACACTCCGGGATAGTGACATAGGCTTAACATACCTTAAATAACCTTTACATAACTTAGAAATAAGTTTTGGAGGGTTTGGTGTGGCGAAATCAAGTTTATTCGCTTACAGGGACTAATTTCGACAAACTGTGAAAGTATGCCGATTTGTACCGTAACGAACATTCCGGAACATGACCATAAGTTAAACATACCCTAAATATCCTTACATATCTTAGAAATAGGCTTTGAGGGGTTCGGTGTGCTAAAATAAACTTTTTGGTCATTCAGGGACTAAAAGCGTCAAAAGTGCATAAGTTTGCATTTTCGCGCATATCTTACGTTCTGAATACATCCGGACATCCAAAACTTTATGTAATCATTAAAATATTTTATTTTAGTGATTGGCATGACAAAATTTCATTCGTCGCGTAATTTGGATCGTTTTTTGCGTTCGTTACGACTTCCGTCGTAATTAACCGAACAACGCAACCATACGACCAAACGAACCGACATCCGAGATGTTTTTGAGCATTTTTTGAGTTCCCTATACTTTAACTTCATTTTAGAGCCTTGAAATGAGGTTAACGGGGCTTAAACGTGTAAAAATGAGCCGAAATGCAAGATTTTGAAGTTCAGGGACCAAAATTGTCATTCTGCCATAGTTATCTTAGGAAGGGACCAAAATGAAAAATCTAAATTCCAGCTTGTTCCAGCTGTTCCCCTCATTTGCACATGGTTTTAATGAAACTATGGGCTCCCATGGTTTCACAAAACCATGGGCACATGTGTACGGATGAGAACGAAGCTCGTTTTACGATGAACGATCCTAACGGTTCTAGTTTTCCAATATATACCCATCTCCTTTCACTTGAAAAACCCACAATGATCTGATTTTGGCTCTCTAAGTTGAAGTTTATGCTTCATACCTGAGAGTAAATCGGATCATAGCTTGCGGGGACCTTTTGTAAGTATTCTTTCGTTCTTTTATCGCTTTTCGAGTCTGAAAGTCAAACTGCGTTTGACTTTCTACCTTGACCAGTTTATGGTCAATGCGAAGTTCATTTGAACTTCATAACGTGAGCGTAATCATGATGGTTATAGTCCCTAGTGACTATACCTACTGATTACCACGTTATCTAGGTGTAGTGACGAGTCGTAGTTTCGGCCAAAATGCGCATTCATGCGTGTTTTGTAACCAAACTACTTATAGGTATCAAAACCGTTTGTTTTGATACCAAATCTATTTTCTAAATTCGTTAAACATGTTTTAACATGTTTAACTCGTCACTTTATAGATTAGTGCTTGTGTAGAGTCGTAAGTCAAGCGGACTAAACACCCGCTTAGACTTTTGAACTCGACCCGTTTGGTCGATCATTAGGATCCGACCAAACATGTTTAGTGACCATGGTTGCATAGGGAATAACCTTCCGAGGTTATACCTTATGGTCACTTAGGTTTAATTAGTTGTATGATAGGTAGTTTATATGCCTTAGGTAAATGACCAAAATGCCCTTTTCATGCATAATTGGTAATTAAGCATATGTAACACAAACTTTTGTCACTTAATTGATTATGCAACATATTTAATCATGTTTAGGCATATAATACTTCTCATAGGACTAGTTAGACGTCTCGAACGCGCTTTTGCGCGAACGACACGTTAAAGTAGCTTAAGCTACCTTAATGGGTCATAATGGGTCGAAAGCACTTAGGTTAGGTTTTGATTTAGAATGTAGACTTTGTTAAACCATGTCATATGAGTTCCAATACTCATTTGGTTTACAAAACCTCATCCTATCAGATCTTCCAACTTAGGTCCGGTTTATTATATAGTTATTCGATTACCGATTGATTTCGTGCTCCCTCTAGCTTTGCTTGGTTGTTGTTCAAGACCTCTAAGCAATCTCAGGTGAGTACATAGTTCCCCTATTTTACTGTTTTCAATTGTTTTGGGGTGATTCATATGTGCTAAATGTTTTCGAGGTTTTAACGATGGTTTTCAAAACGATTTTCGATATTATAACAATGGTTTCAAACACGATTAAAATGGTTTATATTAAATTAATAACGATTTTGATATAGTAAACAAACTTGTTGGTTGTATTTACATAATGAATAATATCCATTAGTTTTGGCCGAACCGACCAGTATTAGGTTATGGTACCATAGGATCAGACAAATCCCGTTATCAGACTGCACCCATGGTTATGTGTGGGTTAGGTGGGTAACGACTGAATCTGTGATTGTTAATTTACCCTTTTGTGGTTTATTAATGCGAGAAGCGATAGGCGAGTTAGTCGAGTCACGAAGGTTTGGATGTTATTAGCGAGACAATCGAAAGTAGTTTTCACGATTTAAGACGAGAATGGTTTAAACGACTAAAGCGATTTTTTTTACGAATTAAACGATTTGGGTAAACGATTGGTTTTTGGTTAGTGTTTAGATAACGGGACGGGTGTAATATGATGAAAGCATGGTGGATACGCCACTGGTACTTCCTATATATAAGTGTATTCATCGTATTACATACCGTGGCGTTATTTAGTTCACTTGGGTAAACGATTTTGAAACGATGTCACACAAACGAGGTTTTCAAAATGATATAAACCATACGAATTTTATAAACGAGATTTTATTAACAAGATTTATTAACGAGTTTTATTAACGAGAATTATTAACGAGTTTTATTAACGAGATTTATTAACAAGTTTTATTAACGAGATTTATTAACGAGTTTTATTAACGATATTTATTAAATAAATGTTTTGGGTTAAGAATCATGGCTACTAGATTTTATAAATTATAACCAACTTGATTTGAGTTGGTTAATTATGTCTCAATACTATACTTTTCAAAACAAGTCTTTTTTTTCAATTAAGTATTGCAACATGTAAACTAGCCATGAATCCGACACTCTCAAAAACCTATGTACTCGCCAGCATTTCTTTGCTGACTTTGTTTTCACATATGTTTCAGGTGTTGTTGAATGATGTTGACTGCTAGGATGCATGCTCACATAGGACTGGACGAGGCCTTAGTGACTTAATAACAATGATAGACTATGTTTAAATCGTTTATTTTGATTTCCAGACGATGTAAATATTTAATGTTTAATAAAACGAAACTTCAAATTTCCGTGTGTTTTGAAACAATGATTCTGTTACATCACTCCCCGACGATTCCGCCGCGATTTGTTGTTTTACGCGGTAGGGGTGTGACACTACGTGTCCGAGCTCTACCGATTCGTAAGTAAAACGACTATAAGTTAGTGTTATCTTGACTTAGAATAACCAGTCTATGGCTACTTGATCCCGTTTATAATAGGGATAATACTAAGTCGTGGAAACGACTTACTTTTCCGAAGGATTTAGGATATATATTTATATATATATATATATATATATATATATATACAAATATATATATATATATATATATAAATACTTACGAAGTCGTGCTAGTAGTCGTGAATAAAAGGCGTAGATGAAATAGTAATACGACTCGTTGTAGTTTCGGAAGATGTAAGTATATATTTATTCAAGTATATATATATATATACATACATATATATATGTAAAATGTTACGAATCCGAAATTATAAGTAGGTATGATATATTGACGTTTGAAACGAATATAAACATCTATATTCCTTTTATAAGAATTTGGATTCTAGACGATTGAAAGAAATATAAATAATTGTATTTATATTATATGATTTCCGAATATGAAACCTTTGAAATATGAATGCCGAATTTCCAACGTTTGAAATAAATATGACATTATACTTATCTTATAAAATATACGACGTAAAAACGTTTGAAATGATTATAAATCGTTATATTTATTTCATGAAAGTACTAGGAAGTATCGATGTCAGAATAAATATAGATAATTATGTTTATCTAAAAAAAGAAACGTCCGGTTTCGTTAAGTTGTAACTCGCGTGTTGTCGAAATATTATAATCTCGTTTTATAAGTTATAGAATGTCGCCAAAAACAAACATACTTTTTACTTATGTCACAAATATGCTTTGCTTCTGATAAACGTCGTTTGTAAGTTACAAATGTCTCGTGTTTCGAATTTTTATGAAAATTGGGCAGAGTTTCCTCTGTTTTTGGACGACCCCGACAATCGAAGTTGTCGTTATTTTATCAAAATTCAACAATGTATTCAACAAACAATATATGTGACACCCCAGGAAAACCGGTAAACCACACAACTTAACTAGCTTCCTCAGTAACCGCATGCTAAATTTCGGGACGAAATTTCTTTCAAGTTGGGGATAATGTGACAACTCGAGTTTCCAAGATTCCATCTTCACACCAATTGCACGTTAACTGTTTAGTTGTTTACTTACACGACTTGTTTGCTTTGTAACCGCACACGTTTGTGATATGATTAAAACGTATTGTGATTATTGTGTTATATGTTTATTGATTTAAACTGGCAACCTGTTAACCTGTTTAGAAGTTAGAATCTTAAAATGTTGTACCCTAGTAACCTCGACGAAACAACTTATGTTTCGCCGCCAACCAACTCGACGAAACAAGTATGTTTCGTCATAAACACCATGACGAAACAAGGTGTTTCGCCGGCCCACTGTTACGCTGAAGCCCATTAGGGGCCCAGTACGTTTATACGGGTATTTGTTGCGTGAAACTGTTACACTCGACATTCATCAGGCCAATTAGAAACCCTAGAGCTCCCTCTCCCTATTGACGGCGACTGTGTGTCCTCGAAGCCATCTAAGATCGATCAAATCTTTGTTCCGTTCAACCGGTTAGTGTGTAATATCTCGGATTAATCAAACTGTTAAGTTACTGTGTAGATAGTTGTTATCATGTTTGGATTCCATTGATTATTGATGATGATTATTTACGAACCTGTTAACATTTAGGGTTTCTTGATATTATTGATTTGAATAGATTTTTGATCAATGAAATAGGTTGTCGGTGATGATGAATCTGTGTAGTTGTATTCGTACAATGGTCATCATATATGTTAGATTGTTTACGGTTAACATATGAATCTGTTATGGTTGAATAATGATTAGAAACAGTAAGGTTGTTAGGGTACATGCTAGATGTTATGTGCCATGATGAATTGATATGATAAAGTGGTATCGATGATTGCTGTATGATTGTATTATTTTTGTATGATGATGATCGGCGGTTAGGGTTTTCTGGGTAATCATCAGTTACACGACGTACGTAACTGATCTAAGGGACGAAACGCCAATCACGACGAAACAGGCACGACGAAACAGGGGAGTTTCGCCGAGGGTAATCCCGACGAAACAGAGGTTGTTTTGTCGAAGGGGATTCACGACGAAACAAGTGTGTTTCGTCGAGTTTGAAAACTGCCCAGTAACTCAGTTTAATTCTGTTAAGGGTTAACTGGGTTAGGCAGCTGTTGTTAATGATAAGCATGACCCGCATGAACTTGTGCAACTGATAAATGCTATGTGTTAATTGTTACTTGCATTTACGTGATGATCTTGACTGTTAGTCGAAACTTGTAAATGTCAACTGATTGTGTATACGTGCATACCATAGGCCTTGACTGATTAATTGGAACAAAGTAATTAATCAAACCGAGCAAACCAAGGTGAGTTCACACTCCTAAGGCATGGGATTCCTGGTGGGTTGGGAATGGGATTGAATAGCTACTCATACTTTCAACACTACTAGACTACTTATCACCGTCCTCGGATTGGGAAGGACGCCTGTGCTAAAACCTACGTAAAACCTACGTACTACTGTCCTCGGATTGGGAAGGACACCAGCGCTAAACCTACGTAAAACCTACATACCACTGTCCTCGGATTGGGAAGGGCACTTACGTAAAACCTACGTAAACTCATACTTATCACTGTCCTCGGATTGGAAAGGACACCTATAGATACAGCTAGTCTAGTAACATACAACATGGGAAGCCCCCACTAAATATCGTAAAGGTTTGGAAATCAAGGATACTGGGTAATACATGGTTATGAAACGAACTTGAGATTTCTGAAACGAACTCTATAACTGAACAATCAACTGTGAACTTGCTCAACTTTGTTATTGACTCTCTGTTACATGCCTTGCAGGTCGTTAGGTAGCTATGGAGCTTGCATCGGAGTGGGAAGAGTCGTTGTGGGACATGGACAGCTGTGTGCCATGCTAAACATTTGAAACGTTTAAACTTATGATTTGGTTTTAAACATTATGCTTCCGCTTGCAACTTAAACTATGTTTTGTTTAAACACCAATTGTATTGTGATGGATTTTATAAACTACTTACATGTTTGTTCAATATGATTGGTGGCTTGATCCTGGTCGGTCACGCCTCCAAGCGGTGATACTCCGTGTGTGGATTTTGGGGGTGTGACAGATTGGTATCAGAGCCATTGGTTATAGTGAACTTGGTTTTAATAAGGGAAAAAGTTTTTTTATTAAAACCAGACTATAACCTGTACAGTGCTCAACGATCCACAACGACGCTTCACTCCACGTGCAAGGCTCAACACTATAGGTGATATGGTTTATGTTATATTGCCTACTTGCTAGTTACACAGAACTTTGATTATGGTATGCTTAGATGAACGTAACAATTATTGTTTGAACACACATGTGTGCTTACTCTCTTCTGTCATCGCACTTTCGCGAACCTTTCTCACTCATGTTTCCTTTGATATGAAGATCATGAGTGGACGCGTTAACCTAACTCAAGCCCAGTTGGCGGCTTTTATCACTGAACAAGTTACTGCAGCGCTTGCAGCCGCTCAAGCAGGAGGTCAGAACGCTCAGCCACCTGTATGCACGTTCAAGACTTTTATGGATTGTCGTCCTAGTACTTTCAGTGGCACTGAAGGGCCGTTGGACTCCTCCACTGGTTCGAGAAGCTCGAATCGGTCTTCGAGATGTGTGAATGCCCTAAGGCTCGTAGGGTGAAGTATGCCACTGGTACTCTCGAAGGCGTTGCGTTGACTAGGTGGAACGCGCAAGTTCAAATGTTAGGACTGGTAGCTGCAAACGCCACCCCATGGAACGACTTCAAGGAACTGATCAAGCGAGAATACTGTAATCGTGATGACATCCACAAGATGGAAGTGGAGTTCTTTAACCTGAAGATGACGGGGTCAGAGATAGAGGCGTATACGAAGCGATCCAACGAACTTGCAGTGTTATGTCCAACTATGGTGGATCCTCCCATCAAGCGTATCGAGCTGTACCTCAAAGGCTTAGTACCAGAGATTCAAAGTCATGTGACTGCTGCTAACCTTGCTACCATCCAGGATGTTACTCGTCTTGCTCATCGTCTCACAGACCAGGCAGTGGAACAGAACAAGCTGCCTAAGCGTATAGGTGCTACTACTACTACTACTTCTGCTACTCCCAGTGACAACAAACGAAAATGGGATGGAGCCTCCAGCTAGGGTTCGACTACAGTTCAGTCCCAGGCGCAGCAGCGAAAGATTGATGACTACCAGAGTCCTGGTCAGCAATCTTCTGGTAGTCAAGGGCAGGGTGGATATCGAGGAAACCACCCAAAGTGCAACAAATGCAACAGGCACCACAGTGGTCAGTGTAACAAGGGACGTTGTCACAGGTGTCTCAAGATGGGTCATGAAGCTAAGGATTGCAGGAGCTCACGGCCTGCAAATCAGAATCGTCAGCAGCAACAGCAAGCACCGCAGAATCAGCAACAGCAATAGGGGATGCTATCAGTGTAGCGCTGAAGGTCACTTCAAGAGACACTGCCCACAGTTAAATCAGAATCATAATCAGAACCACTGTCACACCCCGACCACGTAGAATATACAAAACGTGGCGGAAACGTCGGGGAGTGTTGTAACAGAATTAATTGTTTCAAATCCATGGCAATTGAAGTTTCGTTTTATTAATCAATCATGAAAGTTTACATTGTTTTAAACAAGAACCAAGGAGTACATAACATAAATTAACTAGTTCTTGTCTCGTTTTAAGTCACTAAGGCACAGGTCCGCCTAAGTATGTCTTGATAAGTCCTATGCATCATCTCCTGAAAAACACATGTGAAAATAGGTACGTCAGCATAAAAATGCCTGTGAGATACATAGGTTTTGTGAAAACAAAATTCATGACTTATGTTTGAGAAAATGTTTAGTCATGAACCTTGTAATTTGCTTTGTCTTGTAAATCATTTGAAAAACGATATGATCAGATGATATGTATAAATAAGAGAATAATGTATGGTTAAATGAATAACCATGTAAAATGAGTTTGTATAAGATAAGTTGTTTGTAAATCAATGTCTTGTGAAAAGTATGTTATTTGTATAAAATGTTATATGTCTCAAATTGAAATGATTCAAATAACGCTACAATATGTGATACCATACAAACACTTATATATAGGAAGTACCAGCGGCGTATCCACCATGCTTGCATCATATTACACACGTCTCGTTACTAAGATCACTTACTCAAACCAAACCACCAAGATGTAATGTTTAACAATTGTAGAAATGTTTATGTATAGTCAAATGTCTATTGTCAATTGTAAATCATGTCAACAGATACAAATGGTTCACACGGTTCAATAGTTACAAACGGTTCACACGGTTCAACAGTTACAAATGGTTCATATAATCAAATGGTTACGACGGTTTACATAGTCAAATGGTTACAACGGTTCAAAATCTAGTATAATGTGTTCATATGCTGGATGAGCATATGCAACAAAATGCAATGTAAAACAATGTACTAAGTATGCACGTAATGGACATACATAGCATAAATGTAATGTAAATCAATGTACTAAATATGCACACAATGGGCATACATAGCATGAAATGTAATGTAAAACGATGTACTAAGTATGCACGTAATGGGCATACATAGCATAAGTGTAATGTAAAACAATGTACTAAGTATGCACACACTGGGCATACATAGCATAAAATGTATTGAAATCATGTACTATAAATGTACTAATAAACATAGCAAGTATATTATGTGAAAACAGGAAAGCATGAAAGTAACAAGTAGGCACATGTGTTTCACCCCAAAACAGTTTGGAAAACAGTAAAAGAGGGGTCTATGTACTCACTTGAGATTGCTCAGAAGTCCTTGAGTAACAACCAAACAATGCTAGAGATCACGGATATCAAACGGCACCTAATATAGGTAACTATGTTAATAAACCGGACCTAAATCGGAGGATCGGATAGAATGAGGGTTCGTAAACCAAACGAGTGTGGAGACTCGTGTAATATGGTTTAACAAAGCCTACATACTAAATGAAACCTAACATAAGTGCTTACGACCCATTACGACCCGTTTAGGTAGCTTATGCTACTTTAACGCGTCGTTCGCGTGAAACGCGTTCGGAACGTCTAACTAGTCCTATGACAAGTGTTATATGCCTAAACATGTTACATCATTAGTTATGTGACAAAAGTTTAGGTTACATATGCTTAATTACCAATTACACATGAAAAGGGTATTTTTGGTAATTTACCTAAGGCATATAAACTACCTATCATACAACTACTTAACGAAGCGACCATAAGGTATAACCTCGGAAGGTTATTCCCTATATACTATGGTCACCTAATGTATTTGGTCGGATCCTAATGATCGACCAAATGGGTCGGGTTCGAAGGTATAAATGATTTATCAGATCGCTTACCCTTACGACCCTAGACAACGTGGTAATCAGTAGGCATAGTCACAAGGGACTATAACCATCGTGATTACAATCACGTTGCGAAGTTCAAACGAACTTCGCATTGACCATAAACTGGTCAAAGCAGAAAGTCAAACAAATTTTGACTTTCGGACTCGAAAAGCAATAAAAGAACGAAAGAATACTTACGAAGGGTCCCCGAATGCTAATCTCGATTCAAGTAACTCATGTATGAAACAATGGTTTCAACTTAGAGTTTCTCAAATCAAAATTCTAGTGGGTTTTGCAATGGCATGGGGGGGTATTTATAGGATTTCCCGAACCGTTAGGATCGTTTCTTGGAAAACGTGCTTCAATCTTGGCCATACACTTGCACCCATGGTATTGTAATACCATGTGCACATCAAACCAGCCCATAGTATTGAGAAATACCATGTGCAAGAGTGGAAAGGACCAGATTCAAAGTTTCTGCAAGTTTCTGCTGTCTGGGACTGACGCGGGCCGCGTAAAGTTTAAGCTTGGGTTTACGCCCCAGGCCTAAGAACTTTGACAGATTTACATTTTTAGCCCCTGCATGCCCAAAACTTGGTTTTCGATGCATTTTTGACACGTATAAGCCCCGTTAACCCCATTTCAAGGCTCTAAAATGAAGTTAAAGTATTGGAAACTCAAAAAATGCTCAAAAATATCTCGGATGTCGGTTCGTTTGGCCGTACGATCGCGATGTTCGCTTAATTACGACGGAATGCGCACAAGCGCGAAAAACGATCCAAATGACGCGACAAATGGATTTCTCTCAAGCCAAACACTAAAATAAAATATTTTAGTGCTTACATAAATTTTTGGATGTCCGGATGTATTCAGAACGTAAGTTATGCGCGAAAGTGCAAACTTGTGCACTTTTTGACGCTTTTAGTCCCTGAATGACCCAAAAGTTTATTTTAGCACACCGAACCCCTCAAAGCCTATTTCTAAGCTATGTAAAGGATATTTAGGGTATGTTTAACTTATGGTCATGTTCCGGAATGTCTGTTACAGTTCAAATTGGCATACTTTCACAGTTTGTCAACTTTAGTCCCTGTAAGCGATTTACCTTGATTTTGCCATACCAAAGCCTTCAAAACTTATTTCTAAGTTATGTAAAGGTTATTTAAGGTATGTTAAGCCTATTTCACTATTCCGGAGTGTTTGTTGCATTAAACTGGTTATATTTACGCATCAGTGCGCGTATAACCTTCCAGAAAGCGATTTAGAGCTTGAAATCGAACAAGAGTTGATATGTGCAAAAGATACACATATTTATACAAGTCCAAAGTATGAAATACAATATTTCATTGGTTTGGTATTTGTTTGATGGTCGCAGTGACACAGGTGTCACAGTCTCCCCTACTTAAGGAAATTTCGTCCCGGAATTTATTCGTAGAAGTCTGTCTGTGACTTTGTGTTAAATAGCCATCAAAGATATGTAAAGCATAATTTTGTTATTTTCCTCAACGGATATTTTTCAGAAGCGAAAATGAACGAATGGAGTCATTTTCTTCAGCGGGCTCTTCGGAAATGGAAAATAAAGGATTTTTAACTAAACGGATATACATTTCCCTCAACGGATATTCTTCAGAAGTGAAAACGAATGGATGATTCATTCTTCCTCAACGGGTCCTTCGTCAGAAACGGGAATGAAGGAAAAATCCACGGATATTCATTTCTCTCAATGGATATTCTTCAGAACGAAAATGAACAAACGGGTTCATTTTTCCTCAACGGTTATTCTTCAGAATTTGAAATGAAGGAATAATCAACGGATATTCATTTCCTCAACGGATAATCTTCAGAAACGAAAATGAACTAACGGAGTCATTTTCAACGGTTGCTTCCTCAGGTACGGAAATGAAAGATTTAACAACGGATATTCATTTCCTCAACGGATAATCTTCAGAAACGAAAATGAACAAACGGAGTCATTTTCAACGGTTGCTTCCTCAGGTATGGAAATGAAAAATTTAACAACGGATATTCATTTCCTCAACGGATAATCTTCAGAAACGAAAATGCACTAACGGAGTCATTTTCAACGGTTGCTTCCTCAGAGTTGGAAATGAAGGATAAACGGATATTCATTTCCTCAACGGATATTCCTCATAAGTGAAAAATGAATAGCTAGTTCATTTTTCCTCAACGGATGCTTCATCAGAATTGAAAATGAATTGGGTTAACTTAGATACATGATAGAACTTGCTGTGATTTATGTGCACTAAATTCCATAATTATGTATGCATCCATAATTACGTAATTCCTTGCACAGTCCGCACAGTTCGTTTTGTAATGTTGTGGGGAAGGATATCAAACTTGTGATGAGGGTGACTAGACTACCATAGGGTCCTTTTTATTAGATCGTCAGAGGATCTTCTTAATTAGGCCACCAAGGAGTCCTTTTATCTATATCATCACATAATATTCCTAACCAGATTTTTGGATCGATCAGTTTAACTAGACCACTAAAGGGGTCTAATTATGAAGTAGTACTTTATAATCCAAGGGACTTAACTACAGCGTAGAAGTCCATTAAGGATTTTAGGTAGTACCTTTGGGTATCCTACAATGAATCTCTTGTACAAGGATATGTAAGATTCTATGAGGATTTGGATAACATAATTTGGATCACATGACACATAAAAGGGAACACATAAGCACATAATCACATAATTGTTTAATTGTTATTATCTTGTTATTGATTGCTATTAACTTGGCACCTCGTACTTCGTTTCTCTTGGAAGAAACGGGTACTTAGGATTTTCGTGGAAAACGCAAGAGATCATACAATGGAAGAAATTTGGGGGTAGTCTGTTCTTCAAGGAATATGGTTCCTTGATTGTTGGTTTTGTAGAGGATATGTTTATACATGCAACCACATAAACATATTAAAATGTAAATGAAAGATTTATTTATAACAACAATAACAACAACTGTTTCATAGATCGTGATAACAAAAGAAAATAATACACAAGGCTCGATTATTTTCTAAACAGCGTTATCTTCTGTCGGTCAGATACTCATCCCTGCGCTGGATTTGCATTAGCAAGCTTTGGGCAATTCCTACGAAAATGGCCCATCTCGCCACAGTTGTAGCAAGACCCCG
The DNA here is from genome assembly GCA_030545235.1 of Helianthus tuberosus. Taxonomy (NCBI): domain Eukaryota; kingdom Viridiplantae; phylum Streptophyta; class Magnoliopsida; order Asterales; family Asteraceae; genus Helianthus; species Helianthus tuberosus. The sequence goes on along the minus strand of JARYGA010020266.1, from coordinate 3,369 downwards.
GTGGAAAACGAGCTTGAGCAGGATTGTTGTTAACTTGATTTGGTGCAGCTGCTGTTGGGCAAACCCTCGCTGTATGACCTATAAGTCCGCAAACTTGGCATGTGCGGCACTTCACACCAGCATGATGATGTAGGCCACATTGGTTGCACAAGGGTGCAGTTCCGTTGTAGGGTCGTTTCCTGGCAGGGGGTTGAGCTGGTTGGTTGGGGATGGCTTGATCATTGTGAGCGACCACGGCGAAGTTCTGAGAAGCCTTTCGCTTCTTTGACTTCTTAGAGGATCCAGTCTATTCATCCATGGTCTTTGATTCCTCGATTGGGTTCGATTCTTCGACCGGTTTCTTGTCACCTTTTCGGAAAAGTTTACCTTTCCTGATCTTTGATTCAGTCAAGGTTGCAGATAGCTCAATGGCCTGCCTAACAGTAGTAGGGTTGCTACCAGTCACAATGTCTTGTATTGAGTCGGGGAGGCCATCAATGTACTTTTCGATTGCCTTATCCAAAGGCGTGACCATGTTTGGGCATAACAGACTTAACTCCTCATAACGGTCCGTGTAGGCTCGATGCTCACCGCTATCTTGCTTCAAATTGTCGAATTCCCTTTCCAAGGCCCTGATCTCATGACGAGGACAAAACTCCTTCATCATGAGAGCCCTAAGTTCGGCCCAAGTCTGGGCTAAGGCAACCTCAGCACCACGGTCTCTCATAACCCCGTTCCACCACGTAAGAGCCCTCTTCTAAAACACACTCGAAGAAAACTCGACCTTGCGATTGTCAGGACACTGCACGTGGCGAAAAGTATTCTCAATGCTCTCGAACCATTGAAGAAGCCCAGTCGCTCCCTCAGAACCACTAAACTTGAGTGGTTTAGCCGAGTTAAAACTCTTGAAGTTGCATGGACCATTGTTGTTGTTGTTGGCTTGGTTCCATTTGCTGTGCAATGATTTCTGCCAGTTCGGCAGTCGCTATCTGGTTTTCGCGTCGAGGAGGCATTCTAAAAGGGAAACAAGAAAGAAAACAAATGAAATGGCATTGGGTAAGAATAGGATGTTACAATTACCGACCATAATCTTGGTTGAGGGTCATTTGTCTGAACCACGAAGCAAACAAACAACACAAAGGCTGAATCAAAGCAAATAGGTCCTCATAGTGTATTGCGAAGACATGCTCGCCTATAAGTGGACACTCACCCCAAGAGTTCCCAGGTAAGAGTGACTGGTCCGATTATGTGGATTTGTACGAACACTCTAGCCTTAGACAGAAAACTCAGGGTACAGGCATTCACTCTTCCAGTTTGCACGTGTTCACACTATTTAGGACCCAAAACTTTGACGAGATTTTGAAAACTCAAAGGGGTTCAAAACCTTATAACAGAGGGTTCAAAACCTTACAATAGAGGGTTCAAAACCTAGTAATCAATCATCCTAGAACAGATGATTTGTTTTCAAAGCAGTTTTGAAATTTATGTTCTTGTTGTGGTCGTCGCCTAAGGATAGGTGACGGTATTGTTTTATGACTAAACGCAAGTAAACTCGCGTTAGGGTCCTAAGAAGGTTATAGACTAGGTCAAAGCATTACTAATAACCTAATTCCCTATAACCATTGGCTCTGATACCATCTTTTCTGTCACACCCCGGCCACATAGAACATACAAAACGTGGCGGAAACGTCGGGGAGTGTTGTAACAGAATTAATTGTTTCAAATCCATGGCAATTGAAGTTTCGTTTTATTAATCAATCATGAAAGTTTACATTGTTTTAAACAAGAACCAAGGAGTACATAACATAAATTAACTAGTTCTTGTCTCGTTTTAAGTCACTAAGGCACAGGTCCGCCTATGTATGTCTTGATAAGTCCTATGCATCATCTCCTGAAAAACACATGTGAAAATAGGTACGTCAGCATAAAAATGCCTGTGAGATACATAGGTTTTGTGAAAACAGAATTCATGACTTATGTTTGAGAAAATGTTTAGTCATGAACCTTGTAATTTGCTTTGTCTTGTAAATCATTTGAAAAACGATATGATCAGATGATATGTATAAATAAGAGAATAATGTATGGTTAAATGAATAACCATGTAAAATGAGTTTGTATAAGATAAGTTGTTTGTAAATCAATGTCTTGTGAAAAGTATGTTATTTGTATAAAATGTTATATGTCTCAAATTGAAATGATTCAAATAACGCTACAATATGTGATACCATACAAACACTTATATATAGGAAGTACCAGCGGCGTATCCACCATGCTTGCATCATATTACACACGTCTCGTTACTTAGATCACTTACTCAAACCAAACCACCAAGATGTAATGTTTAACAATTGTAGAAATGTTTATGTATAGTCAAATGTCTATTGTCAATTGTAAATCATGTCAACAGATACAAATGGTTCACACGGTTCAATAGTTACAAACGGTTCACACGGTTCAACAGTTACAAATGGTTCATATAATCAAATGGTTATGACGGTTTACATAGTCAAATGGTTACAACGGTTCAAAATCTAGTATAATGTGTTCATATGCTGGATGAGCATATGCAACAAAATGCAATGTAAAACAATGTACTAAGTATGCACGTAATGGACATACATAGCATAAATGTAATGTAAATCAATGTACTAAATATGCACACAATGGGCATACATAGCATGAAATGTAATGTAAAACGATGTACTAAGTATGCACGTAATGGGCATACATAGCATAAGTGTAATGTAAAACAATGTACTAAGTATGCACACACTGGGCATACATAGCATAAAATGTATTGAAATCATGTACTATAAATGTACTAATAAACATAGCAAGTATATTATGTGAAAACAGGAAAGCATGAAAGTAACAAGTAGGCACATGTGTTTCACCCCAAAACAGTTTGGAAAACAGTAAAAGAGGGGTCTATGTACTCACTTGAGATTGCTCAGAAGTCCTTGAGTAACAACCAAACAATGCTAGAGATCACGGATATCAAACGGCACCTAATATAGGTAACTATGTTAATAAACCGGACCTAAATCGGAGGATCGGGTAGAATGAGGGTTCGTAAACCAAACGAGTGTGGAGACTCGTGTAATATGGTTTACAAAGCCTACATACTAAATGAAACCTAACATAAGTGCTTACGACCCATTACGACCCGTTTAGGTAGCTTATGCTACTTTAACGCGTCGTTCGCGTGAAACGCATTCGGAACGTCTAACTAGTCCTATGACAAGTGTTATATGCCTAAACATGTTACATCATTAGTTATGTGACAAAAGTTTAGGTTACATATGCTTAATTACCAATTACACATGAAAAGGGTATTTTGGTAATTTACCTAAGGCATATAAACTACCTATCATACAACTACTTAACGAA
>JARYGA010020265.1:0-26294 GCA_030545235.1 Helianthus tuberosus | reverse complement strand
TGTTGACTACGTCTACATCATGTCTTAGGTCAACATAGGGTCTTGAAAGTCAAATTAGGGTTTAATGTTGGGTTTTCGCTTATGTGTACATAGGATACGATAGGATTTCGCTTGTATGTACATAAGTTAGTAGGTTTCGCTCATTAGTCAAGGAGGTTTCGCTCATAGGGTTTATCAAGGGGTTTCGCTTATTACCTGGTTTCTTCGTTATCTTTTCATAAAATTCCTTCACCCCTTTAACCTTCCCATAAACCATTTTACCAAAAATGTTTTTCACTTTGGAGTTAAAGGCCTTTTCAATATCAAATTCTTTCTTTTCAGAGAAAAATTGATTTGAAATCTCTGTTTTCCCAACTTTTTGCTTAAAATTTTCAGCCCTCAATGGTGGAAAATTTGCATCATCCATTGGAGGAACTGAAGTTTCCAATTTTAACTCAACATGTGGCTCCTCTGACTTTATGGAATCAGATTCATCGCCTGAAAATAGCTCCTCTGATTTTGTCGAATCAGAATCATTGCTAGAACTATCATCAGATTTTTTCACAACCCACTTTTGGTTTTCAAGATTTGCTTTTCTCTTGTAAAACCTATTTGAACATTCACCAATTTCAAATTTTGAATTTTTGAAAATCTTTGATCTCTCAATTGGTGGTTCAAACACAACCTCTTTATCTTTCAGTTTAGAAACTCCCTGTTTGATTTGATTTGCCTGTGAACATTTCAGAGCAAGATGTCCAATTCTTCCACATTTAAAACAAGTTCGAGTTTCCTTCTTCTGATCAGCAAACTTCATTTATTCTTGCTTTTGCGCAAGGAAATCTTTATTCGACTGCTTTCTGAACAAATTCTCCTTTTCTTCTTCAGAAGATGTACCTGAAACAAATATCATTTTTGATTTAAAGTCTCGAACATATTTTTCATTTTTATAATTTTCTGGTGGAATAAATCCAAGACCTTTCTTTTTGAATTTACCGTTATGGTTTGGTTTCTTTCGATAACCAGAACCAGAACTATAACCCTTTTTCTTGTTTTCTCTTTGTTTAACTCTTGAGGTGTAATGTTTATGTTTTTCAGAAAGATTTACATCTTTTATTTCAGAAATATTAATTTCTGTTAGTTTGAAAACCTTTTTTATCGATTCAGTTTTGACACCTCTTATTGGAAATTCCTCATCAGAATATAATTTGTCTAAAACCTTCAAAGTATATGCCACTTCAAATGTTTCATCATTTAAATTAGATTTTGATAACAGGAATTCATTATTGTACACCTGTTTCTCCCTTTTGACTGAAGTAGACATATCGGACTCAGACTTTGACTCTGTTTTTTACTCCGACTTTGACTCCTCCATTTCATCGTTATCTAACACATGATCCACCACTTTCTTCATTAATTGAGATTGTTGATCAGTGTCAAACGATGTAAACGTGACATCAATATTTTCTGGCAAGTTAACTGAAGACTCAGACTCCCACTTTAAGTTGGTTGCCTTTTTGACTCTTTTTGAATTTGGATTCCTTAGCAAATATCCATTTTCAAGCGGGGGTGGACACTTGTTGTAAGTGACACCTTGTTTCTTACCAGATGTCTTTACTTTAGTATCCTTCTTCTTTTCTTTCTTCTTTTCAGGAGTCTTTTCTTCAGATACCATTTGTTCTTCAGTTACTTCATCATCTTCAAAAGCCTTCATGCCTTCAACAATTGGATAAATCCTGTCAATGACATAAGAAGTACATGAATAACTTTTTAACAAACGATTAACTCTCTCAGTTTCAATCCTTTGAGTCTCCAGTTTCTGTTCCAGAGCAGCACACTTCTCAATATAATTGTTCACAATTTTCTGTTTTATCATGAACGCTCCTTGAAGTGTCTTCATTGATGTTACCAGTTCTTCACTTGTTTCATTGTACATATTCATGGCTTTGTTCAGAACATCGTATGATTCTTTCAACCTGTTCATGTTGTTAATCAATTCGCTGTTTTTCTTCTTTATGATCTTACAGGTTTCACAATTCACTGGAACCTCTCTTGCATCAGCTTCTTCATCAATCTTGAAAGCTGGAACTTCTTTCACTTTTCTTCTGGTCACCGGAACATCTTCATCATCACTGCTAACCGGTGTTTTGATTTTCTTCTTTTTCTTTTTAGCTTTCTCATCTTCACTATCACTTTCTTCCATCATCTTCAAGTGCTTTGCCATTCTTTTAGCATAATAATCATTATCATCATCACTATCTTCTTCAATTTGAGCAACAAAAGCTTTGGCTTTTAGCATTTCTTTATCCGGACAGTAATCATCCCAGCTAAAATTTTCCCAACTGAAACCCTCTAGTAATTTTTCATCATCTTGATCTATCAAACATGCTTTACCATCAGCTGAAACATATTTGTCCGAATTGAAACTGCTTGATGATTTGTTATCATTTTGATTCACCAAACATGCTCTCTTTGAAGATTCTTCAATCTCCTTTCTTCCATGAGCAGTTTGCAGTTGTTGTTGATGTGGCTGTTGAGCAACTTGATGATAAATCGATTTCCAATAGTAGTCATTGTTTCCAAATGGATTTTGAGCTCCACTTGATTCGCGATTCTTGCACTCTCTCTTGAAGTGTCCTTTTTCCCTGCAACGAAAACAAGTGACTTTAGATTTATCAAAGCCTAAAGTGGAAACATTTGCATCACGGAAATCATCTCTTCCCGTAATTTGTTTAAACTTTTCGGCTCTTCTCAACACACTTGCCAAACACCATTTTATATCCATTAATTCCATCTCTTCAGCATCTATTTGATCGTAATCCTCTTTTGTAAGCATTGGATTCCCGATCTGACCTGCCACTAAACTTCCATAGGACTCTAACACAGTCCCTAACAAAGACATATGGTTTTTTGGAATTTCTTCAGAATACTCCTGATCATTCTCAAGATTTAGTACAATATTGCATTGTAGCTTCTTGCCATTTTTGGTTGCTGAAATGTTCGGATCAAATGACGGAAATAATGAGAAACTTGTATTGCTGTTTGATCCTTTGGATGAACTTCCAAATGAATTCTTGGCATTGAATGCAGTTTTAACTTTTGGTGACATGTTGGTCTTGTCATTTATACCCGCTTTGTAGTAAAGACCTATATCTTGTTCACCATCGAAGTCTTTCATTCTTGAGATCTTTCTCTGTTCCATTTCTTGAGCCTCAATCTTTTCAATGAATTTACTTAGAGTCAGACTGCTAAAACCTTTCTTGTTCCTTAGCATCATGAGATATGTACCCCAAGTCTCGTGTGGCAAAGCATCAGCTAGCTTTTCAATCAGCTCCTCATTATCTTTAGTGATGCTCAATCTCTTCATGTTCATTAACAAATTGCAGTATCTTTCAATAATTTTCTTTGTGCTCTCATTTTTCAAACCACGAAACAGATCAAACTCTTTCTTCAAAACTGACTTTTTGTTTTTAACCATTTCTTGACTACCAACAAACTTTGATTTTAAAGCTTTCCAAATCGAATAAGCACTTCCATTATGTTGCAATAAAACCAAGATGTCTTCTTTCACAGCTTGTTGTAGTAGACTTAACATCATTTTTTCGTTTTTGTATTTCTTTTTATCATCAGCACTCATATCTATAATTGCAATCTCCTCTTCGTCATCATTCGTCGGTCTAACATATTTCGTTTCGACACATTCCCAAGCATCCAAATAATTTATTTGAACCCAGTTTTCAAAACGTCCTTCCCAACCTTTATATTCCTCAATGTTCATGAGCTTAGGCGGTTTTTGCATAGTCCCCGTTTCATTTTCCAACACTGTCTGCTGTGTAACAGTAATCAGAGTAGCAAAGGCGTTATAAAATTCCTCTTCCATGTTTCGGTTTTTCAAAGTTCACAAAACTGTCATGTTCAAACGAAATTAACTTCCAAACGGAATTCCTTTCAAACGAGATTACACAGTTCAAACGGAATTAATCCTTTGAACGAAATTACCCTAATTTCGTTTGAATTTGCACTCTTTCAAACGGAATTATAATTCCGTGCGAGATTACCAAACGAAATTAGAATTTTGATGCGGAATTACTAATTCCGTGTGAATCTTCCAAACGAAATTACTCTCTAGAAACGAAATTACTAATTCTGTGTGAAACGGTTCAAACGGAATCACAATCTAGTGCGGAATTAACTAATTCCGTGTGAGATTTCAAACGGAATTAACTATTGAAGCGAAATAACCCACTAATTTCATGCGGAATTACGCTGATGTCATCATCTCGAAGCGAAATTTGTCAAATTGATCAATTTTTAAGCCGTTTTTAGTTCTGAAACTTTCTAGGGTTTGTTAAAACACAAATGCGCACATGATGTGAAAAATTCAAGACATTTTGACTGTGAAATCAAGTTTAATTTGAAAAAGAAGGTGTAGAAAACAGAATTTTCAGCTGAATTGGTAAGAACTCTTCTTCCTGAGCTCTGATACCACTTGTAGGATCGTTTTCGGACCCGAATGAGTCGATCAGAAGAGTTTATGCTCAGTACGAAGGGCGGAAACAGTCATACTGAGGTCAATTCAGCAAGATATTCACTTTAAACTGTCGTAAAATTGATTTGACAACAAGTTACAGCGAGACGACACTTCGGCAGCAGTTCGACACTGAAACCGGAATCGTTACAACTGATTTCGCTTGAAGGGCTATTTATAGGCTCCTAATTCCGTTTGAAAGGGTTCCAAACGAAATTAGATTCCAAGCGGAATCTAATTCCGCGCGGAATTACCTTATGACCTTTCAAGCGGAATTACATCCTTTCAAGCAAAATTACATTTAAATCTCGAACTACGTGCCCTGATCTAACATTCTAAGTACAAGACTCGATACAAGACGAAGTCGACAGACGCACGCTCTAACAGCGTTTTATATCTAAAGGCATTTTTTAGATTAGGATGGTGTGTGCTATTGTAGGTTAGGCTGTTAATTTTAATGGCGTTTTATTTCATGAGATGGCGTTTGGTGTAGAGAAGTCAAAAGACTTTTTTACCCTTAACGAAGCGCGCCACAGCAATAAAAGTTATGTTATTTACGAAAACGCCACCATGTCATCTTGCCCATAGATTGTTTTAATCGGACGATCTATAACCGTTCTCTCTGTTCTCACACTTTTCACCATTTTCTCTAAATCCCGACCCAATATAATATTTAAAACATATTTAAACATTAAATATAACACCATTTTTATATAACAAAGACATAAATAAAGGTTTAAATATATTATTTACTAATATATGGCATTGAATGTGCATGCCTTCACTAAACCACATTAAACCATATTTGTGCTACTATTGGCTAACTCTTTGGCCAATAATAACGGGTGTCAAGTAATGTGTAAAACCCCACGTACTCGACCCCACCCTGGGAGCGAGAGCCGCGAGCCAGTCAGATGGTACTAGTGTTTATTAATTATGCAGCGGAAACATTTTCGTATGGATCGTAGTTAGGAAATGATTTCAGAGTTTGTAAAACACCAAACTTTTAATATTAAACAAATAGGCTAAAAACCATATTCCAATCAATTGTTTTATAGGGATAAACCCAAATAAGTAAAACATAATTTCTTCTTTTATTTAGGTATTTATAGCCACTTTATTTATGCCTTCAGCGCTCCATAGCTGGTATCTATTATCAGTAATAAATACTGGCGAGTTCATTCCATTTTTATGAAAATATATTGTTATACTTTACAACATTAAGGGTTTTTATATTTGTTTATATTTACCCAACTCAACCAGTATTTGTCACATGGTGGCAGTTCCGATGTGATAGTGGTCATATCACTCATTGGCTCACTTTGGTCCAATAGTGAATTTATCAAGTAATAGATATAAAATATATCTTATTATGATTCAATGGTATCTGTCACTAGGTGTTCCCGTGAAGGTGGTCAAATCACTGTTGATCATTCTTTCAACTAGCGATTGGGGTGATAACACTGTTGATCATTCTCTCAGCTAGTGCCTGTGGTCGTATCACTGTTTATCATTCTCTCAATTAGTGCCTTTGGTTATGTCACTGTTGATCATTCTCTCAACTAGTGACTCTGGTCATTTCACTGTTGATCATTCTCTCAACTAGTGACTATGAACTTTGCAGTGTCCCATGACATTACTTTGTCAAATATATTTTCTATGGCATAAAACCAATTAGACAAGAAAATGTCATTTTCTGTCAAATTGACAGCTATAACTTTATCAAATATAATATATTAATTAAATAGTTGTGATATTATTATTTAATATATTAATGTAACTAAGATTTATTATATGTCATTCTATATGTCACACCCCAACCGATGGCGGAAACATCGAAGTGAGACGAAATAGATTGCAAGAGACTTCATAACACTATTTGTGACGATATTTAATTCAATCGATTTCATTTCATAGTTAAATTGTCAAAACATTACAGGAATTCAAATAACAACATTGTTCAAACATGATAATAACAAAACTGATACAACACTTTAAACCTAAACGTCTAAGTGAGTATCTAGGCATCTTTGCTAGTCCGTTTTCATAGCATCATCAATCCTCAACCTGTAACATGTTTAAGATACAATTCAATGCCAAAGCAAAGGCTAGTATACATGTTTATGAATAAGTATAAGTATAAAGTTTAAAAAACGAATCCACATGGCAACTTTGTTTATACAAGATCAACCTAACATGGCATGCAATATTTCTAGCCAATCCTCTGTTTACGCAAGAAAGTTTAGTTAATTCGACATGACCACAAGTTTAAGGGGGCGGTGCGTTACTCCTATAGCGTTATACATGTCAAATGGAGGCTCGTGAAAGCTAATGACTAAAACATAGCACATAAGTATGGTCCACGTAAGCATCAAGTATCATAACATAGTATTCATGTATAAGGATTGTTTTCGTGCATTGCATAAAGAATAAGGTTAAGTGTAGTTTAATAGTTAAACATGTTACACCCCAAAAAGTGGTAAACATAAAAAGGGGGTTGCGAGTATACTCACTAATTTGCATATGTATTCCGATTATCCAATGTGATGAAGTTGAAGAGGTTAGAAGGTTAAATATGTTCAATTAGGGATTTAGGAAGTTAAATCACAAGAATATACGTATTCGAAAGTAATCTTCCTTTAACACCAAGTACTTGTTCTAGATACTACGAAACCTCAAGGGTTAATGTTTTCATGAGTAGTATACTCATTAGAATCGTAACAACTCTTATGTCTTGGATGATGTATTCTACTACTTTGACGAATGAACACAAGTCCACCATCAAGAGTTCGAATAGTAAATATATGTATAAGTATTGTAGGTATTATTTAGTCCATTAATCAAGCATGAGGTAGAAGATAAATCTTCATTTAGGTACCTCTATTGTGTCATAGAATTCATGTAGGAGGTAGGAAGAACAAGCTTCCATTTAGGTACCTCTTATGGTTCACCATTACACTTGATGTAATAACATACAAGGAGGGTCATGAACTAATATCAATACAAGAATAAGAAACATTTACACTATGAGAAATCATCAAGGGATGTGGGGATTTTAGATTGGACAACCCAAGTTAGTCTACAATCACACCTTTATCAAGCTTAAAGCTTGAACACCACTTGTGGGTCAAAAACCCTAAACAAAACAGAAAGTATTTGAGGATTAACCTCTGATTTTGTATGTCTCAGCCCCGTTTTTTAAGCTTAACTAACCATAGAAGTGGTTATAATCATAAGGACGTGGGTTTGAGTGAGTTAAACTCAAGTTTACATAAGTATAAACAATGTTTAGTAAAGATGAATGAAAACAGTGAACTTTGGAGCCTATTTGCCGGAGTTCCATGGCCTTATTCTCTGTGAAATACCCATGGAATCGAAGCAAGCGTTCTGGAAAAAGAATGAGCTAAAACGGATGAGAAACGAGTGAGTTATGCTCATTTTAGTGAAGAGGTACGAATCTGCTCGAACTTCTTCTTTCAGCTGCGATTTGGAAGGACTTTTGAGAGTGTTTTAGTGTTGCAAAAGTGGTAGGGAGGCTGAGATTAAGTTGTATTTATAGGGGGGAGTACTAGGGTTAAGTTGGGTGTGATATAAATGCAATTAGGTGGGTAATAAACACAAAATGGAGTAAAAAAAACAACCCATGTGCGGCTGATGTAGAATCTGCGCACATGGTCACCTTTCATAATTTTTTGGCATCTAGATGTTTACATAATAATAACATGCAATATTAATATTTAATTACTAGTTGACTAAAATGTGACATCTATTTAGATGTTGCTGTTCGTAGAGTGTTGTTTGGCATGCATGGATTCAGCTTATGTTATTTTATTTTATTTTTTTTAATTATTTTTAACTAAGTTTATATGATAATGCATAATTTTATTATTCCACTTATAAGTAGTTGTGCAATATTACTAATAAGTTGATGCAGCCCAAAACTTTGGTTGTGGATCTTGATCAGCCACAAGGCCATCTTACTTTACATGTCTTGGAACTATAAGTTTGCTTATAATAGAGTATATTACGTATTATTAATATTAACTAACTTATTAATCATATAAAGATATATATATTTAATGTTTAATTTATATAAAACATGAAATTAAATAAATTTGTATAAAATAAAGTATAGGTTGTGTATTATGAACGTAGACTCAAGTGTTTGCACGTATAGGATATCTAGAATCACGTATTGATTGTAGTTACGTATGTGTTTACAAGGGTACAAGTATGTATCAAAAGTATATAAGGATTTAATACTTTTTTTTAGCATGTAAAAATAAACAAAGTATAACTCGTATGAAATAATTAATTTTATTACGATCGAAGTCTCGGATGAAACGAAATACGATTACAAGAAATACAAGTTTTTTTTCGAAAAAAGAAATATATTACAAGCTTTTTAAATAAGGAAAGTTACAGAAAAGCGGGGCGTTACACTATCTATCCTTTAAGATATACCTTTTACAAATTATTTTACAAGGCTGGGGTTCCTCTACAAAGTATTACTGGAAAAGCAACACTAATTGATAGATGAAACTGAACGAAACAATAATTGCAAAACAGTAAAATGAAGAGACGGTAACATTATTGCCAAACATTTATTATATTAAAAGCCACTACATGGAAAATTGAATTTGTTTATCTTTTCAAAACGCCATAATTGTCTCTCACATTATAGGCTTGCATCCTATATGGCACAACAATTGATAAAAAAAATAAATAAACATCAAGAAAATAATTACTGATGTTTTTTACATTATAGACATACATCCTACATGGCACAACAATCAAAGCCATACTTAGTTAAAACGCCAAAATATTTACTATTCCTGATCTAAAAAAACAATAAAAACGCCGCGTATTTATTAAACGCCAAAAAAATGGAGAGGTGATGTGAGACGCGTTTAAAAAAAGAATATAAAAGGACAAAAAACCCCTCCGCCCTTCACTATGTCGCGTGACACGTGTTACGCCGGAATCCGTTCTCACCGTTCTCACACTTTTTGGCGTTTTCTCCTGATCCCATACCTATATATATATATATATATATATAGAGAGAGAGAGAGAGAGAGAGAGAGGATCAGTTAGGAACCACCCTTTATTGTGAGAACCAATGTGAAAACAACCAAAAATACCTAAACACACACACAAAAAAATATTATTTAAAAAAAATCGCTATATTTTGTCTCAAAAAAAATCGAGTAACAATTTATCTATGCATATGTATCATTTCTTTGACAAATTCCGTAATACATTACCAGTATTAGGCAATTGCACTTTCATTTACACTACCATCCGTATTACAATACTCTTTACATTACCAATATTAGAAATGCACATGTGCATCTATACATATGAACATGATACAACCTATTTTTGGTACACTACTTTGAATACACTTTCTTATTCATCTATCATACCATCCATAATACACTACTATTACCTCCTACTATCCATAATATACTACCATTACCAATATGTATAACATTTTTCAATTTATGCACATGTACGCACTACTAGAAAAGGGGACAATTTTATACAGAAATTTCCTACACTATTTTTTTCGTCACAGATTTCAACACTTTTATGATGAAGTTCCTACAATTTTTTTTTTTAAGATTTTGTGACTAATTTTCAATGCATCTGATGTGTGCGGTGTGTTATATGTTTTTATGTATATTTTTAGCCATTTTTAACACTTTAGTCAAGTTTTAAATTTATAAAACACGATATTCTACTAACACTAAACACACATATGGGCAAGTGCACCCATCGTGAGCGTAGTATAGCGTTGGTAAGATATCGAGGTCGTCCAAGGACACAAGAGCTTTTTGTACCGGTTTATCCTCAACTTCTAATCAAATCAAAATTTTAGAAAAAATGTTTTAAACAAGAAAAATAAAAACTAAAAATGCTGAAAAATAAAAATAAAAATAAAAACAGATAGACAAGATGAATCACTTGGATCCGACTCGCCTTTAGTGTAACCTTTGATGATTTCCGCACTTTCGCATTTTTTAAGAGATTATCTTAGTTATAGTAGTAGGCCCCTCTTTTGAATGTGACGTTACCCTCAACCCAGTAGTTTGAGTCAGCAAGGATACAATCCTAAAGGATCGGAATATTGAAAGATAATTAATTAAGTTATTAATGCGTAATGTGGTAGGCCCCTCTTTTGAAGGTGACGTTACCCTCGGCTAAGTGGTTTGAGTCAGCAGGGATACAATCCCAAATAGCCGGGTTAATGTATTAATAGTAGTTTACATATGAGGGGATCAAGCCATTCGCACCTCCGCCATCCAATACCAGTGGGTATTGAAGGAGGTCCTAGTAAGTTTGACCCAGGTCCTTGCAGGATCTATACACTGAACATGGCAAGAACCTTACCAAACCATTCCCTTAACCCCTGAGCAGGTAGCCAACATATCTCTATATAGACCGTAGAGATATTAATGGTGTAAATCTTTTATTTTATATAGGCAGTAAAATAACGCCAAGACACCATGGACAAATGATAAGTAAGTTTCACCTTCAACATAAGAAACTAGTTATTAAAGTCATTAATACAAAACCAAATAAAAAGTGCGAAAAGATTAAAAAAACAAATGTATTACACTAAATGCTTGTCTTCACCAAGTGATTTAAGAGACTTAGGCAAACATGGCCTTTGATTGTCAAGAACTCTTACTATCAATCTTGGATCCCGAGACTACTACACACACTCAATGATGGATGATGGATGATGGTGGTGGATGTGGGTTGTAGTGGTGGTGGAGTGTGGGTGAAGTGGGAGAGAGGTGGTTTGCCAAGGGATGTCTTTGAAGTGAACCAAGCACCTCTATTTATAGCCTGCACAGAAGCCCGGACACGGCCCCGTGTCCAGTGAGCACGACCCCGTGTCCATCCACTTTCTCTTTCTTCATTAATTGCAATTTGTCTGCATTAGCTCCACACGCCCCCGTGTCCGCTGGGCACGGCCCCGTTTGCAGAAGCGTATTTGTACTATCAAGATTTGCTTGGATTCTGCGAATCTTAGCATTAACCACGGCCGTGTTGAGCTGGGCACGCCCCCGTGTTGGGAAATAGAAGCTTCTATAGCTTTGTCTTTTCTGCAGACACCTGAGCACGCCCCCGTGTCCGCTGGGCACGGGGCCGTGTTCAGCCTTCTGATTTCTTGTTTTTGCTTGGGAAGATGCTGTCGAGGGGTTGGGCATGCCACGTTTATTCCTTTTCTTGTATTTATGCTAGATTTGGCTGCATTTTTGCTCCTTTTGTTCATTTACGCTCATTTAATCCTGAAAATACAAAAGGAAGACAAAAACACACTTTTTCCAACATTAGTACTTAAAAAGGGTTAGTTTTATGTTTCATTTGATGTAATTTATATGTTGTATTTTACACACATCAAATACCTCCACACTTGAATCTTTGTTTGTCCTCAAGCAAAACTCTTTATAATGTGGCCTACACTCCCAAATGGAATGGGTAGAAGAGAATTTTGGGCTTGTCTTGAGTGTCGGGATTCCAAGATCTTTATTAGGCTTTATTTTTATGCTATTTACAATCCTATTCGTTATGATTTATTTAGAATGTTTCATAAGAGAAATTACTTATTTGGGCATAACATGCCTCTTTAAAATTCTATTTATATACAAGTTCACATAACTCACGGGAGATCACTCAACACTCGGCCGAAGATGTATTTTTGTGAAACACTCGAGACCGGCATGGAACTTACTTCTACCATATGCTTGTCAAGCCATCAATCCTCATCCTTTTTAACTATACACCTTTGTAAATATCAAGAGTACTTAGGGAAGGGTTAAACTTGGGTTAAAGGTAGGTGGTTTTGGGTTAGTGGTTAGTAGAAAGGGCTAAAAGCGTCAGTCGTCGTAAACTTTTTGTTTTTGTGACTTTTATTCAAACAAAGCATTTTCAAACAAAGTTTCTTTTGAGGAACTTGTTTGTTTATTGCTATACTTCAATTTTTTTTTTTTTTTTTGAATGTCACATGAAGACCGAGCTTTTTACTAAAATAAAAGGGTTAAAATAAAAAGGGGTTTTGGTGGGTAAAGGGTGTTTGTTTTGTGGGTTTTGAAATGAAAAGGTTTAGGCTCAAAGGGGTTAACTAGGGGGATTTTGGGTAGGAAGTAAAAAAAAAGAAATTAATGGTGTTGAAAAGAAAAAAAGGTTAGTCCTAATGCCTCCATCATTTACTTACTTGGGTTTAAGTTGGTAAGGACCGGGAATGTATCGTCATGGCAAGTTCTAGAGTTGTAAGAAACCAAGCGGCTATTCACACAAGAAACGAAAAATGAGCATTTAGTTTAAAGATGTGTATTTGTATGCTCAATAAAGGCTCAAAACTCACTTTTTTTTGTGGGAATGGGTTTTTAATGTGATCAAGTATATATAATCAAATTTTAACTAGATTTGTTATGCCGTTTCATAATTTTCTTATGTTAGTTCTTTTTATCACGACGCTATCGGTTGTAAATTTGTAAAAATATAACCTTTTTTAGAACTTGTTATTCCCAAATTAAACCAAGACAAGTAAAAAAATGAAAAGTTTTTGAAAAAAAATTTGGGGTGATTAGCGGTTCCAATAGAGTTTTGTGTAAGGCTTGTTATTAGGACTTGCAAAATTCATGGTTTTAGCATCCCCTACACTTAAATTACACATTGTCCTCAATGTGTCCCAAAAATAAGTTTTTAGGTTGATTGAATGTGTAAAAAGGTGTTAAAAGCAAAATTTATGTTACTGGGCATCTGGGCACGGCCCCGTGTCGGATGAGCACGATCCCGTGGTCAGATTGCCAGTAACGAAAACTTACAGAAGGTGGACACGGGGGGGGGGTGTCTGGTGAACACGACCCCGTGTTGGGCACAAATTAAACAACAATCTGCAAAAATTAAACAAACAGCAGGTCTGGGCAGTGGACACGGGGGCGTGCCGGCTGGGCACGGCCCCATGTGGACAATCTGCAATAATTGAAAACAGGTTTCGGCTTTTGGTTCTGCTTTCCCGGCTTTAGTGTAACGCTCCGCGTTTTCATAACTTTCCATATTTAGAAACCGTTGTTCATATCCCTATTTTTGGAAATTTTGTATCCTTGTATTCGTCGTTTTGTTTTAATCGTCAAAAAATAAAATAAAAAGAAAAATCTTTATCTTTAATTTAATTCGTTCTTAATTATGGTTATCTATCTATTCGATTTTATTTGATTAATTAAATTAATTAATATTACTTATTTTTATTATAATCAAGTTAGTCTCTTTAGAATTTTAAAGTTAGAATATAAAAGTTAACCTAGTTAGTTTGGTCAGCTATGTTATATCTTAAACCAAGTTAATTCCACTAATTCATTAAACCTTTCTAAGTTGAGGGGTTATATTGGTCTTTCTAAAAAAAATTGAATTACAACAAACCCTACATCCCCTTGATTTATACATGTAGACAACACACCACACTCTCAAATACTCAAACACACACAGCCGCTCACACTTGGACTTTCCATCTTCTCCTTCTTTTTATAAAAGAAACCCTAAACTCATTCAAAACTTATACACAATGGAGCCAGATTCATCTTCTCAGGTCATTTACTCAAATCAGCCACTCACCCTCCTATTACTCTCTTCTCTCTCTCGATATACCTCCACACACACCCACACCCTCACTGTTCTCTCTCTGTCACGAGTCCGGCAACCGGACTTGACCGGCGGAGCCGGTGAGATGACAGCAACACGTCCTTCGTTTCTTACCGGTGACGAGCCAGCTGCTGGTGATGAAACCCTCGACATACAACCTCCCCTTCATCCTCAGCTCACCACACAAACACTCCCTCATTCCTTCGATTGACGAAATGGCTGGCCACCACCACCAAGGTTTGGTAGCGGCGGCAGAGGCAATGGAGATTGAGAGGAAACATGGAGAGAGAGAGAACGACGGCAGAGGCAGCGCCGTCGCAGGCGGCGGCGACCTAGTTCCGGCGACTTGGTTCGAGCTCCGGTCAACGTCGGTTCAGCGCGGTTCCTGTTCGGGTCACAGTTCGGGTAAGGGTTTTGAGTATTTTTCGGTTAAGTTCCGGTTTCACTTCAAAATCGGATTCTGTTTGGACTTATTTTCAGATTCATTACAACCCAGTTTCAGTTTGGGTTCGGGTCCAGTCAAAGCAGCCAACCGACTCAGTTTCATTTTCGGTTCAGATTCGGTGTTCGGGTCAAACTGGTCAATGTTCGATCAAACCTGGTCAACACGGGTCAACCTACGGTCGAGCCTGGTCAACTAGTCAAACACGAGGTTGGGTAAAATCTTATTGACACCAGATTTTTATTATTAGTGTTTATATGAACTTATAATTTTAGTCGTAGAACATTAACTATTCGAACTTGTAAATTAATTGTGTATATATAACCTGTATAATTTTATATACAATGAGATTAATTGTTGAATTTTGAAAATTATATCGACACTTTAGTTGTCGGGACCGACCAAAAACAGAGGAAGCTCTGCCCGTTTTCCGTAAAATTTCGTAAAACGAAACGCGCTAGTTTTATAAATCTAGATCTATCAAATTCTATTAAATTTTATAAAATAGGTACAAATGTATATTTTACTTTTGACGATGCTTCCATAATCTTTTTCGATAGACTTAATTTAAATTATTACTTAAACTATATAAAATATACGTATTTGTATATATATAGATATATACATATTTATATCAACTAGTTACACTTTATATTCCGCTTCAAATCCTCCGTCGTAATCCCGATTACTCATACACCTACGTTTGCCCATATAGGGTGACCTCGGTGTTCCAACATCCTAATCTCTTACACTCGTCAACACTTGGATAATCGGAAGACTTAGCAATTATGTGAGTATACTCGGTCCCTTTTTCCCCTTTACACTTTGGGATGCAGCATGTATAATTATACAAATACTTTTAAACTAAACATACTCAATCTTTGAACGAAGCATGAAACTAATGTGACTTACTTGCTATTCTTGTATGCTCTATGAACGATTTGGAACGTTATATGCTCATTGACTTTGCTCGCCCACCTTAACAATTATAGTGCTATAGGATTTACGCCCCGCCCGCTATTCTATTGGGTATTGTTAAGTTACCACCCCGCTGAACTATTGGGATTAGGCTATTTTATGCGTTGTATTCTAGGGTTTGATCATATTGTATGCCAAAATTGCATACTAGTAATCACATATTATGAATCATGTTGGATTTGAGTTTTTATTCTATTATGCTATGTATTCAAACTTGTATACTCGCCAACTTTTGTTGATTTTATTTTAATACATGTTGCAGGTTGTTAGACAAGATGATGAAGAAATCAAGTTAGGATGGACTTAGATACTCATTCAATAATAAACAATGTTGTTGCAATTTGTCTTTATTTGAAACAATGTATCCAAATTTTAGTCATTAATGAAATTGGATTTAAATTATATTGTCGCATAGTGTTATGATGCTTTTGAGCGATTTGTTCGTCTCATCCCGATGTTTCCGCCATCGGTTGGGGTGTGACAGATTGGTATCAGAGCCATAACTATAGGGAATTAGGAAAAGTAGGAATGCTTTAACCTAGTCTATAGTTTTAGAGCTTTATTCTTATGTTTTGCTTGAAACTACTACATGATACTTTATTTGTTTCTTATGTATGCTCTTTTAAACATACATGTCACTTATGTGTAATATTTGATATGTTATCCTTATGTATTAATACGTGTTTTATTATGTGTTAATACTTGTTTCGTTGTTCGATTCTTTATGTGTTATTCTTGACGTATTTCTCTATGTGTTAATACTTGTTTTATTATTTCATTCTTTATGTACCATTCTTGATATGCTTTTCTATGTTTTTATACTTGTTTGTGTATTCCTTTGACATACACTTTTCCTCATGCATTTTACTCGATTATTCTAAATCCACCAAAACTCATATGGTACAAACGAGACGAGTTTACCAAAATAGGCGTGAAACCCACAATTTGGTAAACAACTCTCATTCTACCTTAAACTATATTTTTGCACGAAATTACACCATTAAGCTAGGAGTGAAATCCACAACTTAATGGAGAATTTCCATTTCAAATTCCAGTGGACCCTCGTCAAAGTGTCGAAATTAAATTTTGACTCGACGAGTGCCAACCACACTTAGGGTACGAAATCGTCAAGTTAGGGGTGAAACCCGCACCTTGTCGACTAGTTCCGTTCCTTGATTTTCAAAAAAAAAATCCCGCCAAGTCTTGAATTTTCGATGGATTGGGAACATGTAGTAACTGGAAGGGTGAATACCGTTAACCGAGGTATCGGCAAGAGTATTCCACATATTAGGCCAAAGCATGTTTCTCAATTTCAAAAGATCTTTCGACCACTTTGGTTAGTCAATGTTCCGTTTGGAACCATCCAAGTTTTATTCGAGCTTACGCTTTATTATTTTCAATCTTTTGTCAATTTTGAACAATTTTTCGAGATTTCATTTTTGCGCACACATCATACCCTTACTTTTCATACGATCATACCTTATTAGCATACATAATTTTACGTAATTTTATTTACACTTCTTGCAACAACAAATAGAGACATGTCATCAGGATAGGAGTGATTCCCTTACCTTGACGACTAACTCCGTTTTATTTCTCACCTCACAACGACCTCACCAACGAGTTAGGGGTGATTCCCTTACCTAGGTGATCGTTACCAACGCTTTCTTTTTAATAGGCTATATTATGTAAACACGATCATGTTTATACCTAAATCATTTATCATGTATTTCAAAATGCTTCATTTATTTAAACGTACGTCTTATTCTATAATCTATTTTCACATCACTCGCATACACAAAAATTTTAATGTTACCACAAACGCTTGTTCCTCGATTTTCAAAATTTCACGAAATACTACTTGTCAGCCTAGTCGGTCTAATAAATCCGTTGCCCACAAATTCACCAATCAACGTAAATATTGAAACACGCTCCTCTCACACCATTAAACTAGAGATTTTTATTTTCAATTGAGAATCAAATCAACTTTTTCGCACACACCTATAAAATATTATCAATATTATTCAATCATTTACTAAATTTCCTTTTCAAAACCAATGAAACATTTTTTCAACAATCACTAAGTTCATATACCAAATTCCTTTTTCTAATGATCAACTTTTTCACAAGAAGCTGTAAGTTTCAAAATTTTCTAACACAAAGTTACTTAAAACGATGCAAACTTATTAATCTCTAGAACGTTTTCAAAACCTCACTCGATACGCCAATTAAATTCAAAACACGTGGGCAAGGAAACTTCATAAGGACCGACAAATTTTCAACTATGTAAATTCTTTTAAAACATAGTAGCATTTCCATTCCTTTACAAAGTGCCTTTTTGCATAACCAATAAACGTTTTATACTCCCTTTACATTCACAAACTAGAGTCTATATTTCGTGACAACTCGATCTATTTTAACTTCACGTTTTGCACAAATAACTATACACGCATATCATTTTACACGTTTTAGTCAATATTTCACAACACTCTCATGCGTGTCACTCATCCCCTTTTCTTTCATACTCAAAACTTTTAATCGTTTACGCGCATAAACTCGTGTAGTTCGATTTATACTATAAACAAAATCATTATTTCCTACATCCATACTTATTGCATTTTAGGCCTTCACGTATGTTCACACTTACACACTTATGTTATACTCATGATTCAAAATTCATACGTTTTACGTTCATACATACACTTACAATTATACATTTACGTTGTACTTACGTTCATGTTTATACTACATTCATATTCATGTTCATACATTTTAGGTTTTCAAATACACTTATACAACTTTGTTTACATTTATATTCACACACATATATTTGATTCATACTTAAACCTTCATGTTTTACACCTATATTCATGTTCATATCTACGCTCATACATCATATATTCACACTCATACTCGTATTCATACTTATACGCTTTGTGTTTATACTTATAATCATGTTTGTACACACGATTTATACTCACTTTCATACACGCTATGCTTATACTTGTGCTTACACTCTTGTCATACGCTTTGTGATTATGCTACATGCGTATACATATTTAAACTTATACTATGCTCATGCTTTTTACTCAAAATTTATACTTTCGCACCTATACGCGAGCAAAACCCGAGGTATTCGCTTACGATAGGTCCTACACTATTTGGAACACAAACATGATTACGTGTACATATCTATACACACGCAATCTTATTTTCAGAATTTATGTATACCTTGATTCATACGCAACTAGTACAAGCTATGCGAATCATGCGACAATTGGTATAATCACGGGTGCACACGGGATTATAGTAATGGGCGTATGAGAATCATATAGTGTACTACTACGTATGGAAAGACACGGGACGTAACATGACACCTAATACGAGACGGACGTAATATGGTCAAAACATGGTGGATACGCCGCTGGTATTTCCTATATATAAGTGTTTTCACCATGTTACTAAACTTTCGTAAAACGTGCCATGAGAAATTCAGTGTTTTGCAGGCCTTTTTGGACCTAATACGTAAACTTTAACAACTCACAAACGCATTATATCCGATTATCCACGACGGGACCTCATTCTTAACGCACCACTTTTGTCTATCCGTTACGTATGCCATTCTTTTACTCATAATCGTTTATTAGATCAATCGTTCACCTTTATACCTCAATTATTCTCCGTTGTCTCAAACTCCAACGCCTCAATTTTAAACAATCCTTTTCGGTTTGCCAAAAAAAAAACCCTTTCGAGTCTTCCTCTTAAATAAATTTCGGGATGAAATTTCCTAAAGGAGAGGAGACTGTAACGCTCCGCGTTTTCATAACTTTCCATATTTAGAAACCGTTGTTCATATCCCTATTTTTGGAAATTTTGTATCCTTGTATTCGTCGTTTCGTTTTAATCGTCAAAAAAAAAAAAGAAAAGAAAAATCTTTATCTTTAATTTAATTCGTTCTTAATTATGGTTATCTATCTATTCGATTTTATTTGATTAATTAAATTAATTAATATTACTTATTTTTATTATAATCTAGTTAGTCTCGTTAGAATTTTAAAGTTAGAATATACAAGTTAACCTAGTTAGTTTGGTCAGCTATGTTATATCTTAAACCAAGTTAATTCCACTAATTCATTAAACCTTTCTAAGTTGAGGGGTTATATTGGTCTTTCTAAAAAAAATTGAATTACAACAAACCCTACATCCCCTTGATTTATACATGTAGACAACACAACACACCACACTCTCAAATAGTCAAACACACACAGCCGCTCACACTTGGACTTTCCATCTTCTCCTTCTTTTTATAAAAGAAACCCTAAACTCATTCAAAACTTATACACAATGGAGCCAGATTCATCTTCTCAGGTCATTTACTCAAATCAGCCACTCACCCTCCTATTACTCTCTTCTCTCTCTCGATATACCTCCACACACACCCACACCCACACCCTCACTGTTCTCTCTCTGTCACGAGTCCGGCAACTGGACTTGACCGGCGGAGCCGGTGATGTGACAGCAACACCTCCTTCGTTTCTTACCGGTGACGAGCCAGCTGCTGGTGATGAAACCCTCGACATACAACCTCCCCTTCATCCTCAGCTCACCACACAAACACTCCCTCATTCCTTCGATTGACGAAATGGCTGGCCACCACCACCAAGGTCTGGTAGCGGCGCAGTGACGGGACTGAGAAATGGAGATTGAGAGGAAACATGGAGAGAGAGAGAACGATGGCAGAGGCAGCGCCGTCGCAGGCGGCGGCGACCTAGTTCCAGCGACTTGGTTTGAGCTCCGGTCAACGTCGGTTCAACGCGGTTCCTGTTCGGGTCACAGTTCGGGTAAGGGTTTTGAGTATTTTTTGGTTAAGTTCCAGTTTCACTTCAAAATCGTATTCTGTTTGGACTTATTTTCAGATTCATTACAACCCAGTTTCAGTTTGGGTTCGGGTCCAGTCAAAGCAGCCAACCGACTCAGTTTCATTTTCGGTTCAGATTCGGTGTTCGGGTCAAACTGGTCAATGTTCGATCAAACCTGGTCAACACGGGTCAACCTACGGTCGAGCCTGGTCAACTAGTCAAACACGAGGTTGGGTAAAATCTTATTAACACCAGATTTTTATTATTAGTGTTTATATGAACTTATAATTTTAGTCGTAGAACATTAACTATTCGAACTTGTAAATTAATTGTGTATATATAACTTGTATAATTTTATATACATTGAGATTAATTGTTGAATTTTGAAAATTATATCGACACTTTAGTTGTCGGGACCGACCAAAAACAGAGGAAGCTCTGCCCGTTTTCCGTAAAATTTCGTAAAACGAAACGCGCTAGTTTTATAAATCTAGATCTATCAAATTCTATTAAATTTTATAAAATAGGTACAAATGTATATTTTACTTTTGACGATGCTTCCATAATGTTTTTCTATAGACTTAATTTAAATTATTACTTAAACTATATAAAATATACGTATTTGTATATATAGATATATACATATTTATATCAACTAGTTACACTTTATATTCCGCTTCAAATCCTCCGTCGTAATCCCGATTACTCATACACCTACGTTTGCCCATATAGGGTGACCTCGGTGTTCCAACATCCTAATCTCTTACACTCGTCAACACTTGGATAATCGGAAGACTTAGCAATTATGTGAGTATACTCGATCCCTTTTTCCCCTTTACACTTTGGGATGCAGCATGTATAATTATACAAATACTTTTAAACTAAACATACTCAATCTTTGAACGAAGCATGAAACTAATGTGACTTACTTGCTATTCTTGTATGCTATATGAACGATTTGGAACGTTATATGCTCATTGACTTTGCTCGCCCACCTTAACAATTATAGCGCTATAGGATTTACGCCCCACCCGCTATTCTATTGGGTATTGTTAAGTTACCACCCCGCTGAACTATTGGGATTAGGCTATTTTATGCGTTGTATTCTAGGGTTTGATCATATTGTACGCCAAAATTGCATACTAGTAATCACAAATTATGAATCATGTTGGATTTGAGTTTTTATTCTATTATGCTATGTATTCAAACTTGTATACTCGCCAACTTTTGTTGATTTTATTTTAATACATGTTGCAGGTTGTTAGACAAGACGATGAAGAAATCAAGTTAGGATGGACTTAGATACTCATTCAATAATAAACAATGTTGTTGCAATTTGTCTTTATTTGAAACAATGTATCCAAATTTTAGTCATTAATGAAATTGGATTTAAATTATATTTTCGCATAGTGTTATGATGCTTTTGAGCGATTTGTTCGTCTCATCCCGATGTTTTTGCCATCGGTTGGGGTGTGACATTTAGTAGCACTAATATTTAGTGCTTTAAGCCTCGTAGGTACCTGTTTTACTTTTAAATACCACACCAAAAATAACCAACATCCTAAATTACCATAAGTTCACCATTCACATCACAAATTAAAAAAATGCAGAAAATTAAAAGTGTTAAGAAAAGTAAATTGTTCAACAAGTGGCACGCAGGCCATGAAATTGTTTTAAGAGATAAAAGGGTTAACCTGTGACGACCTCCAACCATGTACTACCACCTCCAACTCCTCCAGCTCAATCCATGTCCTCATCATCGTCACCATCCCCTCCGTGGCCCGCCATATACTCCCGGATGTTGCCGATGTCATCCTGTATGTCGGAGATGTTTCTTTCGATAACTACGACCTGGGCGTATGTGTTGCTGGCCATGTTGTAGGTGTTCCTGGTACACATGAGATTTTCCTGCAATAAATCATGTAAGCTTTGAAAGCTAGGAAAACCACCTCCTTGAGAGGAGGATTGGCCCGGATCACCCTGAGGCTGGTAGTGGTACTGGGGAGGAGGACGGATATGCGGAGCGTGAAGGACGAGAGCTGCTTGAGGGTTCCACATATGCCCTTGAACCATCTGAAATCTGACCATCCCGTCATCCGCTTCGTTGATTAAGTTCATGGAGCGACATATGACAAGGTGTTAGGATCTGAGTTTCTTTTTTATTGTGTTTTTGTTTAAGAATTAAAAAGATGAACAAGTAATTGCAGCAGGATGTAAATGGAAACAAACTTTCATACACAATCAAACAGGAGAATTGCTTTCAACACACAAGTTTATCATTGAACCGAATGATTGAATTTATTTCAAACTTCAATTACAATTGCATGCATGTATCACAAACTCCCCCTCAGCCTAAGCTCACAATGAATTGTTCGTGCAGGAAGACAAGTGGTGAAAGAGCTAATAGAACAGTACAGGGTACTGTTCTATTTATAGGCACGAGCAAACCACTGAAGCATCTTGGCTGACGTCACCATGAAAGTGACATCTAACCTCCTAACAACCTGTAACTACTGATCTAATACAACTACTGCTTGCTAACTACTGATTACATTACATTACAAAGAATAAACAAACTACTGCTTCCCATTCCAATGTTGTGACTCCAGCAGTACTTTAAGTCTTCAGCAGTGCTTGACCCAGATCAATAGATTGAGCATCAGTGTTAGTCTTCAACAGTCTTTAATCATCAGCAGTTTTTGAAGGACAGTTCTTGTAGACGAGCAGTAGATAGAGGCCACCAGTTGTTTAGTCACTTTCAAGTGGAGAGAATGAATACAAACATCTGCTTATTCTGGATCCACTGCTCTGATCCGGTTTTGGCTTTAATCAACTGTTCCTTTGGTAGGGTTCAATCCCAACAATCTCCCCTGGAACAGATGATGCCAAAACCCTTCATTATTCTTGGATCTTTATTGCCTCATCAACAATTCCCTGACCTGACATTTGAATTGTAATTCAAAGTCCAAGGAATTTGTGTCATCCTCATCCCTGCATAGTGTAAGATCAAGGAGATCTTGCAGATCTTCAACACCCAGGCCCAATGCTTGTTCCCTTGATATTTTCTTCACTTCACCACTGGATTTGATCAGAGTCAATACGTGGGTCTGTTTGTCAGATTTCCACTTTAGTATTTTTGAATCCGGTGGGTTTCTTGGGAGAGGTTTTATTGATGATGCGTTTGGAGATGGTAGCCTAGTAATGACTGGTTGAGCAGTATTTGTAGTTTGTGTCAATTCAAGTTTTTCTGCCATCATATGCTTAAGGCCTATTTTTACAAGGTAATCCCCTGCTGCCTTATCTGCTGCTGTTTCTGCATCCATCTGCTTTTGTTTCCTTCTTTGGTAAAGGATGGCAGCAGGTGGAGCAGTGGATTTCCTGATTTGTAGCTTTTGTGGCTTAGCTGGAACCACTGCTTCAGGGTAAACAGGCTTTTGAGGTACATTAGGATTTTTCTTTCTTAGTTCCTCCAGCTTTTTGTAGGATGCCCACACCTTATCCTCTTACCACCTTGTTACTTAATTCCTTGACCCAAAATCTGCTGTTATTAACTCTTCTTTCATTCTCTTCAGCTGCAAAGTTCTTTCAGGTACATTCTTTTTGTACTTTGACCAAACAGGAGGAGTATGTTTTATTTTTTATTTTTTCTTTGTTCATTTTTTCAATTCTTTCTAACTCCTCTTTGAGCTCACCAACTGTCCATTCTTTTATATTGAGCTTTTTCTCCTTTGTACTTCTTGAATGGCATAATGTGCTCAATATAGTCTTTTCTCAAGGTTTCATCTGTTCTTTCTGAAAGCTTTTGACACAAATCTTTTGAAAACTGCTCCAAAGTTCTGACTTATGTGAGTAGATATTGAAAGTATCTTTGAATCTCTTTATCAGATTTGCCTTCAGTATTTCTTCTATAGATATCCTCTGCTTGTTGAGCCTTTAATTTTAAATATTCTTCAATATTGTTAGGCCTTGGATATCCTTGAACAGATGGCAGGTTCCTTTTTACAGGGTCATCTTCAGAGTAGAAGGATTTTATCTCCTCTCTAACTGCTTGAAGATCTAATGGATACTGAATAGCTGCAGGAACAATGTCAGTGTTTGGGTTTTGAACTTGTGCTGAAGAGAGTGGAACAGGGTTAGGAATTGTAACAAGGGACAGTGGTTGTGATGAAGTTGGTGTTGGTGAAGAATCATCATCTTCCAAAATTATCCTTCTCCTTTTTGGTTTAGGAGAGGTTGGTGGTGTTTTGGTGGGTTGAGAAGTGGTGATTTGAGTGGTGGTGATTGAAGTGGAAGATGGCTGACTAACAGTTGTCGAAACAACTGGTGTTTCAACCACTGTTGTCATTACAACTGATGATGTGTCATCAGCTGTCTTCTGCTTTTTAGCAGGGGGTTTTTGTGGTGGTGAGGATGTTTTGTGGGTCTGGAAGGTATGGATTTGGGTTGCCTCACTTTTCTAGTGGGCTGTTTTCTTTGGGGCTCAGGATTTTCTTCATCCTTGGGCTCAGAAACACCCTGAACTTCCATCTCCATATAAACTTTCTTCTCCTGTTCAAACCTTGACTTTCCCTTTCCCTTTGCCTCCATATCCCTTTTTAGCCTTTCCTTTTCATCAGCAATGGCATTTAGGGTTACATCAACTTTTTTAGAACCATCTGGCTTAGGGATGTCTGCAAGCATACTTGAATTATCTGGTGCAATGTACAACCCATCTTCATATCCCCTTTTCTTCAACTGCTTCATTTTCTCCCCCTTTTTGGCATCAGCTGGTGGTGGGTTGTCCACAAAAATGATAGAGGGAGGAGCAGTGCCAGTGGTGTTCAATAAGTGGGCCTTGATTGCCTTTATGTCAGCTTGTGTATCTTTAAACCTAGCTTCCATGATATTTCTGATCTTTTGAACTTGAATTTCATGTTGCTGATCAGCAAATTGTCTTTGTTGGATGAGCATAGGTTGAAATAAACTCCATAGCTCATTTGGAGTAGGAACAGATAAAGGAGGAGCTGTTGGAGTTGGTGCAGCAGTGGATGGTACCTTTTGTGCTTTCAACAACTATTGCAGCATGTGTTTGATTTCTGCAACAGATGTATCAAGTTTGTCAACTCTATCTGTCAATTCTCGGTACATTAAACCATCACCCAACTTAATGGGATCATCTGATTTCCCACTGGCAGTGGTTGTAACAGTGGTTGACTGAGGGAATGTATCCCAAAAATCATCCACGGATGCCCCTTTTTCTTGGTATTGGGGACTTCTTTCTTCAGTATGAGTAACTCTTTTAAGTGAACCAGTGAATACTGGAAACACTCGAGTTCCTAAAGAAGAAATTGCCTTCAAGGAAGTCTAATTGATGAAACTACTGTCCAAGTTCAAACCAATGGGTTCAGCACTTGTAGTAGCTGCTTCACTTGAACTACCACCAAGAGTTACATGTAAATCAAGGGGTGTAACCTCCTCAGTTGTTGGTGGGTTAGCAAAGATAGGGAGCTCAGACTCAGTCACTTGTGGTGGCATGCTCTCTGTGATAGGTGGTTGAGAGGAACTGATTTCTGTCTGAGCTATATCAAGAGCATCCAACAAAAGTTTTGTTTGTGGTGGAATTGTGACAGTGAGTATTGGGGTGGAAAGAGAATTTTCCCCGGGCAGTGGGCTGTGGATGATAGAATCAAGTGATTCTAGAGCATCATAATTTGGTGTCCCTGTTCTTACAACCTATTCTTTTTTAGAAGAAGAAGGAGGAGTTTGAGGCTCAGGTTGAGATCTTTCTACCAACTACTGTGAGGAAGTAGCAGCAGTGGTTTCTGGTGAGTTTTATGGTGTCACTGGCAGTTGCTCTGGGATCTCATCTTCCAGAGTT
>JARYGA010020264.1:0-21301 GCA_030545235.1 Helianthus tuberosus | reverse complement strand
AGTATTCTTTATTTGTTCCATTAAATCTAACTGTAGATTTAATCTGAGAGCACGAACTCTTCTTTGTTTTTCATGGTATTTATGACTTAAGGCATCTGCAACTACATTTGCCTTTCCTTCATGATATTGAATATCACAGTCGTAGTCACTTAGGATTTCCATCCATCTCCGTTGCCTCATACTTAACTCTTTTTGCCCGAATATAAATCTTAAACTTTTATGATCTGTATAGATAGTAAATTTACTTCCGTACAGATAATGTCTCCAAAATTTTCAGGGCAAAAATTACGGCTCCTAATTCTAAATCATGAGTCGTATAGTTTTCTTCGTGCTTTTTCAATTGTCTTGAGGCATACGCAATTACCTTCTTGAGTTGCATTAGCACACATCCAAATCCTAGTTTTGAAGCATCACAATATACTTCAAAATCTTCAGTTCCTTCTGGTAAGGCTAAGATTGGAGCATTAGTTAATTTCTGTTTCAAGATTCTAAAGGCTTCTTCTTGTTTAGGTCCCCATTCAAACTTAACTACTTTACAGGTTAGCTTAGTTAATGGTATAGCTATCTTGGAAAAATCCTTAATAAACCGTCTATAATATCCAGCTAAACCTATAAAACTTCTAATTTCCATTGCAGATTGTGGAACCTTCCATAATCAATACACATTCTCATCGAACCATCGAACCATCCTTTTTCTTAACCAACAACACTGGTGCTCCCCAAGGGGATGAACTAGGTTGTATGAAACCTTTACTTAATAATTCATCTAATTTCTTTTTCAGTTCTAACATTTCTGTGGGTGCTAACCGATAAGGTGCCTTGGCTATCGGTGTAATTCCTGGAATTAGATGAATTCTAAATTCTACCTCCCTATCTGGTGGTAACCCTGGTAACTCTTCTGGGAATATATCTGAGTATTCTGAAACTACAGGAATTTCCTTAAGTTCTTTACCCATAGTACTAATGATTACTGAAATCATATATACTATTCCTTGTTTCCATTCATAACTAGCAACTTTCATTACTGATATGAACTTCATGGGTTTACGTGGTTTATCTCCTGTAATCGTGATTACTTCTCCGGTAGGTGCCTGAATTTCTACAGAATTTTTATCACAAAGGATTCGAGCATGGTTGGCTACTAACCAATCCATTCCTAACACGACATCGAATTCAGATAAATTTATTGGCAATAGGTTTGCATAAAATTTATGACCTAAAAGTTCTATATTCTCTTTTTGCAAAACCTTATCTATTTTGACAAAATTTCCATCTGCCATTTCGACTGTAAAGATCTGCCTAAGTTTGATTAAAGGTAACTTAAGAGCTTGACAGAATAAAGTATTTATAAAACTTTGGTTTGCACCAGAGTCAAATAATACTTTTGCATATACGTTGTGAACTAAGAACGTACCAGCTATCACATCTGGAATCATCTCGGCTTCCTGAGTAGTTAGCTGGAATGCTCGAACATTCTTCTTAGTAGCTCCATCGGCCGTCTTGGCTTTATTGTCTGCTGGTTTGACCAATTTAGGACATTCTATTTTGAAATGTCCTGCTTCTCCACAATTATAACAAATTGTGGATTTCTTTCTGCAGTTTTCTTCACGATGTCCAACAGTTTTGCAAAAATTGCAGGTTATATCGCATCTTCCATAATGTTTCTTTTTGCATTTCCTGCAGAAAGACGAAGTTGGAGATTGCGCTGTTCCTCTTCTCTTGAAGCTGTTATTATTACCCGTACGAAATCCTTGGGTAATTTTCTGAGCTAATTCCTTCTTCCTGTTTTCATCTTGCGTGCGTACCAGTTCATTAGTTAGAGTGTTAGCTAATTCAACCGCATCGTCAATAGTGCTAGTTCTAGCAGCTTTAACGATATTGCGGATTTCACCAATTAATCCCCAAATATAGCGAGAAATGAGTACCGGTTCTGGCGAAGCCAGCGTTGGTACCACTCTAGCATATTCAAAGAATGTCGAAGTATAACCACGATAATCTACACCCATCATTCTATGGTTTAGAAACTTATTTTCCATCTGATCTTTTTCATATTCAGGATAGAATTTTC
Source organism: Helianthus tuberosus (assembly GCA_030545235.1). Taxonomy (NCBI): domain Eukaryota; kingdom Viridiplantae; phylum Streptophyta; class Magnoliopsida; order Asterales; family Asteraceae; genus Helianthus; species Helianthus tuberosus. Next base: position 19,233 of record JARYGA010020264.1, on the reverse strand, counting down.
TTTCTACAAGAATCTTAAATTCTTCCCAGGTCATGGCATAATCCGTATCTCTTCCTTTAGCCTGTAGCACCGTGTTCCACCATTCTAGCGCCCCTTCTTTGAAAAGGTTTGACGCGTGCATGACCTGATCATTCTGAGCACATTTACTTATGGCAATTACTGCCTCGGTTTTCTCTAACCAACGCTGTGCCGCAGTTGCTCCTTCATTGCCTGCAAACTCAGTGGGTTTACAAGCAAGAAATTCTTTATAGGTGCAACCAGGTGTTGTAGCTTTCATTTTCTTAGGGAGCGGAGCTTGCCGTGGTTCCTCATCATGATTAACATGATCATTGCCTCCGTTTACGCTATTACTGAAGTTATGTTCAGAAATACGTTTGCTAGGAATGATTTGTTGTGGTTCGATTGGATTTTTAACAGCAGCAACGATTGCTGGAATAGCTTTAGCTATCCCTTGAGCAACGATATTTTCTATATCCTGCCTAGTCATATATTGATCCCCTGGTTGTTTCTCAGATTGATTAACCTCATTAACTGGTTCATTATTAGCGTTTTCCATCTGATAATTATATTTAAATTTTTTATTAGTATCAAATAAATAACAATAAAACAATCATATAAATTTCACAAAACACATATAGTCAAAACTATCGATTTCTCGATTTCGATTTATATTTTATAGTATGCATCAATACACACTATTATCTTACAAAGTTTTATTTGTAGTTATTTTACAGACTGATTTTTTTACTATTACTATTACACAACCACAGTTCCATAAATCCCCTATCCTTTTGTCAAATGATATTCTAGTAACGGCGTTCCCTTTCATCGTATTTCCAGGAGATCCGTCCCCCAATATCTTGGATCCTATTCCCAGCATCCATTAGTTCTTCGCCAAAATGGCGGAGTTCAACCATATTCTCGTTACTCATTGGTGGATTTGGTAAAGGTTCTGGGTTGAACTGAGGAAAAAGCTTATAGGGATTGTTTTGGAACTGTATTTCATTAGTCAACCATTCGTCTATTTGCGAGTGGATTGAAGGGTTTGGAATAACTGGTTCTAAGTTCATTGGTAGTTGTGTTTCAATAGAGTGAATAAAAATATTTTCATTAACAGGCTTAATAGTATTATAGCTTGCCAATATAAAATCTAGCTCTTCCTGAGATGGTAACCCCTCAATTTGCCTAGAGCTTTCCTCAATTTCTATTTTCTTAGGATTGGGTTTCTCGAGAGGTGAAGCATTGAATTCTATAGGTTCTTCTATGTCTGGTATATATCTATTGAAATCTTTAGAAACCTCTATTCTTACTGGATAGAGATTTAAATTCTGAAGGGCATCAGACAAGTCACTCATGCTGTTATGCAAAATACACACCATTATAACAAAATTTTTATAGAAAACCTATAAATATTATTCCAGACTGTGTAACTACAAAACAACTGAAAATTAAAACACACTAGGTTTTATTTGTAAATTTATTTATTTACTGAATAAGGTTTCTAGACTGTAGATAATAAAGGTGCTAGAACTTGGGTCAAATTATTTAAGAAATTGCTACATTGGCTAGCATATAAAGATCTGCCTATACTGTACACAATTAGTCAGATAATAAAACGCATAATCACAAAGTAGTAATTAATAAAAATTAAGTATTTTCTAAATACTTAATTGGCTTAAATCAGTGGCTCTGATACCACCTTTTTCTGTCACGGCCCCCGACCCGGTTTGACCCGTTTCAGGAGCCGCGGGACAGAAATCTCGTGGTATTTATTTAACGGCGGAAGTTTCTTCAGGATCTTTTTAAAACTGAAATATTTCCCGATTATTTTATTTCACAACTCGGGATAAAACCCCGGTAATTTACAATCATAAGATTTCAGGGAGAAATCTTTTATTTTACAAAACATGTTTCTTTATTTTTATACTGAGCCACTTCCTTAAGCTTGTAGTGCTTCACGACACTTTTCCTGGATCACAACAGATCACCTGAAACATGTTTGAAAAAGGTTTTGTCAGCGGGAAATACTGAGTGAATCATTCTTTTTACTAAAACGACTCATTTGTTATAATTTACAGTATTAAGAGCGATTACAATGTTTCTGAGATCAAACCAACTACCCACGGTATTTGTCACTCGACCGGATCTGTGACTATGGTCATATCCCCCATTGGCTGCCCCAATGGTGACGATTATCAAGTAATGTATACAAAACCCCACATACCGGCTGTAACTTGGTGATTACAAAGACCTAAACCCCGTAATTATAACTTTGAAAGTAAACATGATTTTGAAATCAAATTTAATAAAAAGAGAATGACTCACATTGCAGATTTAATTTGAGCAGAGCCTAGCCTACTGATTAGCCTTTTAACCTAAATTTAATAACATGCACACAATTCGGTTAGTAACTTAATACAGCATTTACGATAACTCACGAGATCAAACCCTCACAACGAATGACAAAGTGCGATACTTAAACATCCATCGAATTAATGACGAATGACAAAGCATAACCCTAAAGTGGGCAGCACTTAAACATCCATTGGATATTTTGATCAACCGGACATTGAATCGTAGCAGCGATCGAGTTATTACCTTGTTTTGCGGCAGCAATTCATGAATCGTGTGTGTTTTTAGAAGTGTTTCTGCTATAACTCAGTCTACGTAACAAATTTCTTCGTCGTTTGAATTCCAGAAATCAATTGCCAAACCCTGCTATTTATACACGAATTTTGCCAGGCTTACGGACCGTAAGACTCAACCCTTACGGTCCGTAAGGGACACCAAATCATTATAGAGTTGCCACGTCTGGGACTAGCCTTGCTGACTTGACAGATTTGAAAATTTCGTTTTTGACAGCACGATTTTAAGATAATCGTAACTAGGGTTTACCCCCCCCCCCCCCGAGTTTTAGGGGCCCTGATCCTGATTCTGAAAATTCTGAAAATTTTAGGGTTTGTGCAAAATCACTTGGGTGTCTCAATTAGGGTTTCCTATTGGACAAATTAATTTAATAAATATGACTTTTGATGAGAGTTGTTACACGGCTGAACTGGTGGCAGTGGAGGCGGTGGCGTGACTGCCACAAACCGTGAATCCACAGATGGATCCTGTTGCTGCTGCTACTGCTGAGGCGGTGAATGGCGAGGAGGTGTATAATACCATTCGTGCCTGGTAAACATAGCTTGAAAGCTGTCTGGACCACCATAGGGTGATCCGTGGAAAGAAGATCCATCCGAGATCTCGATGGGATGGTTCGGCGTACCACTCGCTGGCTCGACGGGGTCCGTGTCCTCGTCCATATCCATAGCGTTGTCTCCCGAGAAGTGGTCCTCCGGTCCCAATGGGTTAAAACCCACTAGTTCTTGTATATAATTTACCAAGTTAAACCGACCCCTAAAAGCAGGTGTAGGGTCTCCAAAAGTGTTGTGCGATAAAGATCGCTGTAAAGGTATGTAGGAGGGTTGAGGGTTATTGGGCTCATACTCCGGCTGTGGCCCGTAAGGGTTATGAACAGGAGGTGTCGAACTGTGCGAAACCGACCATCTAGCCGGCTCAAAGAGGTTCCTCCGGTTCTGTCGAGGATCGTCACTCTCGGTGGTGGAAGGAGCTCGCACATGCGAAGGTCCTGCCTCGTTGTCATTGGGGGCGGTGATTGACCCCTTTCCTCGTCCTCTTCTTCGGAAGAATCTTGGCGGCATTTTTAATCCTGTCAATACAACATGAGATAACGACAAGAATATATATAAAATAAAGGACAAAACAAAAACCAACAAAGTAGAATTTGTCCTATGTTATTTGTCTAGACTCGAAAGTTTAGAAATGTGCAATTGTGTAACTGAGATTAAACACAAAAGGCTAGTGTTTAATTCACTCAGTGTTGGCTCTGATACCAACCTGTCACACCCCGATTTCCACGTGTCACCGGTGGGCCCAGTGGGGAGTATCGTGACGTGGTTGGCAACATAATAGTCAAACAACACAATATTTAATATGCACAGCGGAAGCAATTTAAAGATACATTTCAACCGAATAAAAATATTGTAATATCGTGTATCACAACAGTCGATTGTTTATCCACAGATGGATCGAAAATGAAATAGAAATAGTTCAACAGACTTTAGGCATCTTAAGCTTGCGAGACTTCTATTGATGCTAAGGAGAAATCCCAGCCAATTACGCTTAGTACCTGCATTTAATCTTTTTGGGAAAATACGTCAGTTTACACTGGTAAATACAATCAACTGACTCATTTTGGAAAATGATTAAAAATTGATTTGGATGCACGTGGCATAAACATTTTATAACTTGGGAGAATTATTTAAATATATAATCTTGTGAACGAATTACATGTTCCTTATGCGTTCAGTAGCCCGGATCGTGTCCGGGTTAAAGATCAATAGACACACCACATTATTCTTTTGTGCACTAACGGGTGTACGCCTACACCCCGCGCTTAAGTCGTGGCCATTTCGTAAAATGATGCCAAGGATATCCGGGACATGGTCATTAACCCACCAAAGGATTTAAGTAAACAAGACTGTTTAAACGAGCCGATCAAATTATTCAATTAACCACCCAACGATGGAAGATTTGATGCCCGATCAAGCGGTATTCTATATACCGTAACCCAAGCCCGTATAGGGAAAATAAGTTAAAAGTATTTACCTGAGCAATGTAATAATCACAATAAGAAAATGCAAGTAGCTTTTACTGGTACTCCTAATCTGGAACGAAGGTTTATAATAACCTATTAGAATCCTAACGGGTCTTTAATTAAGCTTAAGCTTAGACCGGTTAGTTTCAAAGATACGGTTTGTACGCACGATTAAGCGATGACCGGATAGAATGTGATTTGGACCCAACAAGTTTGAAGACTTGTTTAATATGGGTATATTATAGACATTATGGATTTTGAGATAAAACCGACAAGGTTTGACCCGTTTCGGCTAATTTATGTAAACTAGTTACATAAACCGAACCGAACGCGTAATAAGCGTAACGGGTAATAATGAGAGCCATTTACAGGTTTCCTAAGTTAATATGCTCCAAATATGTTGTGACATCACTAAGATATCATTTATTATGCCCGAAATGAATTTTAACACAAACTATGCCCCATAGGGGTAGTTTGGTCATTTATAAGGTGATAAAAGAGTTTAAGTAGTATCCTGAGTTACAGGTCTGATGTAATCAGCAAAGATAATCAATTTGCTAAGTTATATCAGTAGGGTATTGTATATATGTGAAATTTATCAATTATAACCAAATTATGCACCGTAGGGGCGTTTTGGTAATTTCACATAAGCCGAAAAGCTCAAAACTGAAGTCTGAGTTTAACAACCTTTGCTTACTGTTAAAGTATTATAATTTGCCTAAAATATCAGTAGGTATCAACCCTTGTATGTTTAAAATAGTTCTAGTACATACTATGCGTTAAAAACGCTTAAAAAGGCGATTAAAAGCCATTTCCGGGTTCTATACGTAAAGCTGATATTTTTATTATTCCAGAAGGCTTAAAATACTTTATTTATCATATGTGATTAGTAGCAAAAGGTTTGGGGTCAATTAGATATGTAAAACTCATTTTATAGCCCGTAAGGGCAAAACCGACAATTACCGGATTAAGCTTACGACTATAAGTTATGCTTAGCCTAAAATTAATTAAAAATCTTCAAAAATCCCAAAATAATATATTACATCAGTGGGTAATAATTTTGATATCGAAAAGTATGTTTAAATAGGCTATACGCTAATTATGTCGTTTAATTAACACAAAGCTTCTTAATTACGCTAATGAGCATAACTCTCAATCTACACCTCAAACTGATGTCAAACTTTGCATACAAGTTTGTATATCAGTAACTAAGGTTTCTACACTTTTACATTTTCACAAATCACGTTTTAAGGTGAAAAGGGCATAATGGTCAACATATGAGCCATTTACGGAATCATGCATATTAATTGGTTAACTAATGAACCATGGTGTATAATCACAGAGGGTTATACTAGCATGTAACCTCGTCCAAATGAAGCTCTAAGGAATTTCTAAATCATACCTAAACGGGTCAGAACTGAAGTCAAAGCAAAAGTCAAAGCTTTGCGACTTTCGGTTCCGAACCGGGTCTAAACAGTAAATTGTCGGGTTGAACATGTTTAGACATGTTCTTACACTAATTACCAAGTTATATTAATGATCAAACAGGTTGTATGTCTTCTACATTGCTAATCATGCATAAATTAGAATTTAAGATTGCTGTTGACTTTTTAATAACAAGTTTGACCCGACATTTAAACCTAGTTAGAGTGGGAATCAGGGGGAACCCTTTTAAGGGTTTATTACCCACATAATTACCAACTTAAAGGTACTTTTAATTCGATATTTGACTGAGCCATTATTAATTAATCTCGAAGTCAAACCGTAATTACGACGGTTTGACTTTTAGCTAAATAACTAAGCTAAACTCAATTAAAGAAGGTTAAGCAAACTTACAAGTGTCTAATGATCAATTAGGAAGGCCTGGAAGGTGCTCTTGTGCTCCACAATTTATCAGAAGTTGCTTGAGGAATGAATGATCAAAGTGTTTGCACTTAGGAGCTTTATATAGTGACCAAGACTCCACAAAGTGTTGACATCTAAGACTACCACTGACCATAACCTTCCCACAAGTGTCCCTAAGTGTCTAGGGGTTGTTTAGAGGTCAAGCAAGATGAGGAAAATCGTTTAAAGGTCAGATATTGCGTTTAAACAGCAAACAGGCGATTCTGTTGGAGCTGGGCAACCCTTGCGCACCGTAAGGGTTGTGCTTGCGGTGCGCAAGCATGTGATCAGGAGCAAAAATTGTTGTTCTTTCAGGATTTGAAGGGGCAACTCGTGGGTTTCGAATTTGGGACATGTTTTAACAGTATTGGGGCCTCTATTATGGGTCTTTAACAGTTACTTACCCTACCACTTTGCCATGTTTCTTTGAATCCATAAGAAAGTGCCGTTAAAGAAGGTTTACCGTGCTTTTTCTTCGTAGGAGTCCACCATTCCAATTATGAATCAGTTTTTGCTATAAATCACCGAATTTGAATATATATACCAGATGTTTATTAGTCTTGGGATTCATAATTAGGTCGTTCAGAGGTGTAAAATTAACATGACAACACTTTTAAATCCCGTCATACATCTTTAATCATATCCGGGTTTATATCACTTTTGTCTTATATGACACGTGTCATTATTTTAATGAACACGAATTTTCAAGGTGTTACAGTAAACTTACGTGCACTACTTGAACCTAGACCTGACTTGTATGGTAACCATGTTAGGACGTGGTTGACCCCAAACAGCTCGATTGACCTTTTGTTTATCTACCGAGCTAACCTAAGGTGAGTTCACACTTTCTACAAGGCATGGGATTCCCGGTGGTTGGGAATGGGTAATTGATTGAAAGGAAACCTGCGTATTCTCTGTCACACCCCGACCACGTAGAACATACAAAACGTGGCGGAAACATCGGGGAGTGTTGTAACAGAATTAATTGTTTCAAATCCATGGCAATAGAAGTTTCGTTTTATTAATCAAACGTGAAAGTTTACATTGTTTTAAACAAGAACCAAAGAGTACATAACATAAATTAACTAGTTCTTGTCTCGTTTTAAGTCACTAAGGCACAGGTCCGCCTAAGTATGTCTTGATAAGTCCTATGCATCATCTCCTGAAAACACATGTGAAAATAGGTACGTCAGCATAAAAATGTGTTGGACCGTTCTACGACCTTAAACCGTCAGTTAAGGTAGTTCATCTTTGTGTACGAAGGCGGAATCAACGTAAACAAAGTCATAACAGCTCTAATCTTTTTAATCTTTCTTTTCTGATTAATTTGAGTGCTTGTACAAGGTTTTCTGATACAAATCCGTCAGCACTTCGTCTCACATACAATGACCAAGTTCCTCTCAGATCTATCTACCAAATGAACACACAAGCCTATTTATAAGCTGAAGATTTCGCTTGAGATGATTTCAAGCGAAATCATCTATGTTGATTTCGCTTGAAGCTTGTTTCAAGCGAAACCTTCAAGTTTAACCATACAAACCCTAATTAAACCCTGTTATGTGTTCTTTCAATCAATCTAGACACAAGACCTAATGCAGACGAAGTCAACAGACATTCCATGCACTAACAGACTCCCCCTTGGATGTTGACGAAGTCTTCAGCTCCTGAGTCTTCAGTCTTGGTCTTTTCTCCAACTCTCTGTCTTTTCCACAAAAACACTCTATCTTCACAGGTTTAGGATCACAACCTGACTCCATCTTCAAACTCCCCTTTGAATGTTGATCCAGACTCCCTCTTTCATTGACTCCCCCTCTCAATATGCTAGAATCTGAGATATCTGGTTCAAACTTTAACCTTTAGCTTCCGTGGGAATTCCTTAAACCTGCATATCCTCTAACATAACATAAGTTTCACAAATTTATAACATTTGAATTTAAAAACTTACTGGTAGACAATATTCATTCAACAAACATAATAGTTACATCAAGTTCAAATAAATGACCTTGATTAACTAACCCTTCAATCTTTCAAAAACATTTATATATAGCATTCAAAGTTTTCAACAAACTCTCCCAACCCAATTCATCAAGTTTAGCACTTGGAATTTTGAAAAACAGCTCTTCAACATCAGTTGTCGAAAATCTTTTTGAATTTTGATTTTAAAGAAATGCAGTAAACAAATATATACAAACAATATTTTTGTGAGTTTGTGTAAGAGGATCATATCAGTTTATGAAACAAATCACTAGCACCGTTAAGCTTTACTCATTTTAAGTTCTAAACAATTCACCTCGATTGTCGATATACTGATCCATCTTAAATTTTCACACAAATTTGAATTTATTCAGGATACGATTTAGATGAATTAAGAACTTAGATCATTCATGTGTCCCACCTCTTGAATATACTCCCGTATCCAGAATCCCAATAGTCAGTCTTACAGGTGAGAATACTACAATGATATCTGTATATAATTTAGGTGTGCGAGGGCCGAGGGATCTCAGATCGATACTTCCGTATACGCAGAGAGATATCAGCTTCGACTTTTCAGTGTGTCCCCTTTAGAGGATCTTTTTGCTTACAACAACAGCATATATCAATTTTATTATTTCAGCATGCTGAGGGTTTAATGCTGTGTTTCAAGCATTGCAGCAAGTATTAGCCAGGGACTAGGTCAGAACTACCGTTCAGCAGAAGTCCCGGAATAATACCCCAGACATCATAGAGTATAAAGACCTAGTATATCAGATTAAGAGACCTTTCAAACGAGATTTCAGGGGTTACCTATATATCCAAGTAGTGTTCCCCACGAATTCACAAGTTTGAATTTTAGGTTTATATCCCGAATAAATCTACTAAATGTATGAAAACCTATCGACACATCATTAGTGAGACCGTTTATCACATTTGACATTTCATATCCTTAGCATGCTGTGATAGTTCACTGATTTACTATCATTTCCTCTTTTTTAACACAAAACTCATTTTTGATTTTTCAATGTTTTTGACATTTTCAAATTTTCTAATTTTTTTTTAAAATTTTTCTCCCCCTAAAATCAAAATATGTTTCAATTTTGATTTTCTGGAAAATTTGAAAACAAACTATACAAGAAACGTGACAAACTGATATCAAATCACTTCAATTCGCCATTCACTCGGCATAAACAATCAGAACTCCCCCTGACAACAAACTATTTTCCCATTTAGATTTCAAAACACTTAAGTTTGTTTTAATCAAATGGTTTTTTTTTTTTTCGGAAAATTAGTTTTGTTTGTCTTTTCACAAACTCGGGGTTTCATCACCTTGTTTACCTTTAACCATTTTAAAAGATTTAACAGTTAAGACCCTTGTCAACAACAAACACTAGTAGAAAATCAAGTACAACTTAATGTCCCTGATTTACCACTTGTAAATCGAAATATCACAGTTACCAATCTGTGAATTTCTCAAGAAATATACCGATCCATGTTCCACGCTTACCAACCTGGGAACTCCGGCAAGTCAGGTTTTTCATTTAAACAGATTCACCCAAGCCTGACCAGCCTTGGGTGTGACAGTTTTTACCTCAACGGATGGCTCTTCTGGTTTTGACAAACCAGAATCATTACCAACACATGGCTCTTCTGGTTTTGACAAACCAGAATCATTGCCTGATTGTGACTTGTCTGACTTTGACCTGTCAGATTTATTGCCTGATGGTGGCTTGTCTGACTTTGACACAACAGATTCATCGCCGACCATTTTCTTTTTCTCCTTTTTCTCTTTTGTCCTCAGATTTGCATCTGAAGAATTCAATTTACTTGGCTTTGCAGTCGAGTGAATTGATTCATCAGAACTTTTTCTCGGATTACCAGTTGTATCCGAGGACAAAATCCTCTCCAGATATTCTCTGGCCTTCTTCCTTTTCTTTCGCAGTCTGTCTTTTTGCCCCTGAGAAAGTTTTACTTTTGCTTCCTGAACTTTAGGTTCTTGAACCTTCTGTTCTTTGGGCTTGACGTTGACTGTCTTCTTTGCCGTTCTTTGAGATTCAACCCTCGATCTTCCAATTGATCTCCTTGGGCAATCTTTGGCAATATGTCCTCTGATTTGGCAGTTATAGCATCTTCTCATCTCATAACTCCAATTCTGGCAGTTAACAGCAATGTGTCCTTGATAACCGCATCTGTAACACATTCTGTTATCATACCATGTACCACCTTCATTCCAAACATTCAAGTCATAGCACTGTTTGGCTCTGTGGTAATCGTCACTCCTCCTGAAAGCTGGATTTGGCCTTTGAGCTCTGTGGTCCGACCTGCACCACTCATTACCAACTATTTTTAAGTTTTCATTTTTAAATTTTTGTGGTTTCTCAAAATGATTGGATGACTTATCTGATGAGCTTTTATTTTCATTTTTAAGATTTTTCAAATTTTTATCTTTTTGTTTCTGTTCTACACTCTTCTTAACAGGTTTTTGTTTCGAACATTCACCTGTTTCAGTAGATTGCAAAACAGTATTTTTAAATTTTTCTTGTAAATCTAAAAATATTTTTCTTTTCTTTTCTTTTTCATCATCAGATACTTCATCACAATCTTCAATTTTGACTTTGACTTTGTCAAAATTTGTGACATTGTCACTTATTGGAACGGAATTGATCGGTTTTGGACATTCATATGGTGCCGAAGTCACAAAACTTTTCAATTTATTCTCTAAAACTTTGATTTTCTTTTTATCACATTCGGCTTCTTTTTCAAGTCGAATAATCGTCTGACGATGGGAATTGATTACCTTTTGCTTTTCGACATTGTTCTTGCTAAAAACAGATCTCCCATCTTCAAGAATTTTTATTTGACTTTGAAAATCTTTTTCAATCTTTAATTTTTCATTTTTAAAATCCTTTTCTTTTTCTTTAAAATTTTTGTTTTCTAATGACAAACTCTCAATATTCTTCAAAAGTTTGTCATTTTCAGATTTTTGTTTTTCGCAATTCAAGCGCAAATCCAAAATCTGTTCATCATCAGCTTTCTTCTCGTCTTTCAAAGCTTTGTTTTCCAATGTCAAATTCTCCACATCTTTCAAGAGATTGACATTTTCTGCTTCGGATTTTTCGCATTTCAAGCATTTTCCATTCATCTCTCCATTATCAGCTTCTTTCTTTGTTTTCATCTTATATGTTCCTGCACAGAAAATTTTAACAAAATCAAGAGGATTCATATTTTCATCAATATAACAACCCCTCTAAATATCGTATCTCATAACAGTTTTTGCTGCAAGACACACAGTGATTCGTTTTCTCATTTCAATGATCACCTCCAAATCTATCTTTCTTGATTCTTCTTTTATTTCTTCCAATAATTTCCTCTTTCTTGAATCTTCATCACTCCTATGATTTGTTATTGTATTGATGAAATCTCTTAAATCAAAGCGTGATAAACTAGAATTCCGTCTCAGTTCATTCACGAATTTATCCCATTCCAAAGGTAAAGCATCAACAAATTTTGAGATTCTTTCATCTTTTGAATGATATATCTTATGTCTTTCTAACTTGATGATTAGATCATAAAACCTTTCTTTTAACTCCTCCACTGATTCATTCTTCTTACATACAAAATTTTCCCATCTTTTGATATAAACATCCTTATCACCTAATCTCTCACGCCAAGATTCACGAATCCAATCATTTAAATTTTCAAGGTTTTTGTTTTCCTTTTCGTCAAACATTTTGATTTCTTGGTATTTGTGCGTTGTAAAACACCTCGAATTACCTGTAAACAAACAAACAAGCAAACACTTAGTAAAATTTTAAGTTTTGAACACTCAGCAACTTCAAGCGAAATACTTGAAATGAAATGACTTCAAGCGAAATCAGCACTATTATACTGTTCAAGCGAAATCTGATAGACCAATTTCGCTTCAACTTCAAGCGAAATCCAAGAACCAATTTGATTCAAGCGAAATCCACTATTTCGCTTCAACTAATTAGAACCTTCAAGCGAAAACCCAACAGTCCTATTTCGCTTCAACAAATCAGACCTTCAAGCGAAATCTGACAGAACAAGTTCGCTTCAAAAGTTTCAAGCGAACCCAACTATTTCGCTTCAGGAATCTGTTTCGCTTCAGGAAACTGTTTCGCTTCAGGAATCTGTTTCAAGCGAAATCCAGCAGAAATACTCAAGCGAAATCTAGTCTAAACAGTTGCTGATGTCATCATATTGTTCGAGCAATTGAAGCGAAATCACAGAAAATTACAAGTTTTAGATTGAATTTTAACTTGAAACTTTCAAGGATTGATTAAAACATGTTTTCGCACAATATGTGAGAATTTGAACCGATTTTATCCGTAAAAATTGATTAATTTTGAAAGAAGGTGTAGAAAATCAGAAAAAGTGACAAAAACGAGCTGTTTTGGCAAAATCTCTTCCTCCTGAGCTCTGATACCACTTGTTGGACCGTTCTACGACCTTAAACCGTCAGTTAAGGTAGTTCATCTTTGTGTACGAAGGTGGAATCAACGTAAACAAAGTCATAACAGCTCTAATCTTTTTAATCTTTCTTTTCTGATTAATTTGAGTGCTTGTACAAGGTTTTCTGATACAAATCCGTCAGCACTTCGTCTCACATACAATGACCAAGTTCCTCTCAGATCTATCTACCAAATGAACACACAAGCCTATTTATAAGCTGAAGATTTCGCTTGAGATGATTTCAAGCGAAATCATCTATGTTGATTTCGCTTGAAGCTTGTTTCAAGCGAAACCTTCAAGTTTACCATACAAACCCTAATTAAACCCTGTTATGTGTTCTTTCAATCAATCTAGACACAAGACCTAATGCAGACGAAGTCAACAGACATTCCATGCACTAACAAAATGCCTGTGAGATACATAGGTTTTGTGAAAATAAGATTCATGACTTATGTTTAAGAAAATGTTTAGTCATGAACCTTGTAATTTGCTTTGTCTTGTAAATCCTTTGAAAAACAATAAGTTCAGATGATATGTGTAAATAAGAGAATAATGTATGGTTAAATGAATAACCATATAAAATGAGTTTGTATAAGATAAGTTGTTTGTAAATCAATGTCTTGTGAAAAGTATGTTATTTGTATAAAATGTTATATATCTTCAAATTGAAATGGTTCAAATAACGCTACGATATGTAATACCATACAAACACTTATATATAGGAAGTACCAACGGCGTATCCACCATGCTTGTATCATATTACACACGCCTCATTACTTAAATCACTTACTCAAACCAAACCACCAAGATGTAATGTTTAACAATTGTAGAAATGTTTATGTATAGTCAAATGTCTATTGTCAAATGTAAATCATGTCAACAGATACAAATAGTTCACACGGTTCAACAGTTACAAACGGTTCATATAATCAAAGGGTTACGACGGTTCACATAGTCAAATAGTTACAACGGTTCAAAATGTAGTATAATGTGTTCATATGCTGGATGAGCATATGCAACAGAAATGCAATGTAAAACAATGCACTAAGTATGCACGCAATGGACATACATAGCATAAGTGTAATGTAAAACAATGTACTAAGTATGCACAAAGAACATACATAGCATAAGTGTAATGTAAAACAATGTACTAAGTATGCAACAAAGAACATACATAGCATAAGTGTAATGTAGGACGATGTACTAAGTACGCACACAATGGGCATACATAGCATGAAATGTAATGAAATCATGTACTATAATGTACTAACGAACATAGCAGGTATATGATGTGAAAACATGGAAAGCATGAAAGTAACAAGTAGGCACATGTGTTCCACCCCAAAACGTTTGGAAAACAGTAAAAGAGGGGTCTATGTACTCACTTGAGATTGCTTAGTAGTCCTTGAGTAACAACCAAACAATGCTAGAGATCGCGGATATCAAACGGCACCTAATATAGGTAACTATGTTAATAACCAGACCTAAATCGGATGATTGGATAGAATGAGGGTTCGTAAACCAAACGAGTATAGAGACTCGTGTCATATGGTTTAACAAAGCCTTCATGCTAAATGAAACCTAACCTAAGCGTTTGTGACCTATTACGACCCGTTTAGGTAGCTTATGCTACTTTAACGCGTCGTTCGCGTAAAACGCGTTCGGAACGCCTAACTAGTCCCATGACAAGTAAAATATGCCTTAACATGTCTATTATGGTTTTCAAATCAGTTTAGATGACAAAAGTTATGTTACATATGTTTAAAACAAATTTTGGCATCAAAGGGGTATTTTGGTAATTTACCTAAGGCATATAAACTACCTATCATACAACTACTTAAACGAAGCGACCATAAGGTATAACCTCGGAAGGTTATTCCCTATATACTATGGTCACCTAATGATCGACCAAATGGGTCGGGTTCGAAGGTATAAGCGATTTATCCGATCGCTTACCCTACGACCCTATACAACGTGGTAATCAGTAGGCATAGTCCCAAGGGACTATAACCAACGTGATTACACTCACGTTGCGAAGTTCAAACGAACTTCGCATTGACCATAAACTGGTCAATGCAGAAAGTCAAACAAATTTTGACTTTCAGACTCGAAAAGACTCAAAAAGCAATAAAAGAACGAAGGAATACTTACGAAGGGTCCCCGCAAGATTCGAACCCGATTCACTCTCAGGTAGGAAGCATATACTTCCACTTAGAGAGTGTAGAATCAGATTCAAATGTGAGGGAAATGGGTAAAACAAGGTGGGTATTTATAGATTTCGGTTCACCGTTAGGATCGTTTCTTGGAGAAGAGGGAATGATCTAGCCCGTACACTTGTCATAATGTTGTGGTAACTGATTTTGGCCACCACAAGAGTTTAACAAGTGGCACTTGACCTTTGGAGAATGTTTAGGGGCAGATAACAGCAGCCAAAATCAATTTGCTGCATCTGGACACTGCTTGCGCACCGTAACAAATAAACCCTTACGGTGCGCAAGGGCCAAGTTTGGCAGATTTACAATTTTCGTCCCTGTTGTGCTATAAGGTCATTTCTGACGCTTTTAAGGCCCGTTAACCCCATTTCAAAGCTCTAAAATGAAGTTAAAGTATAGGGAACTTAAAATGTGCTCAAAAATATCTCGGATGTCGGTTCGTTTAGCCGTACGATTGCGTTGTTCGGTTAATTACGCCGGAATGCGCATAAGCGCGAAAAACGATCCAAATGGCGTGACGAATGGATTTTTCTTATGCCAAACACTAAAATAAAATATTTTAGTGCTTACATAAATTTTTGGATGTCCGGATGTATTCAGAACGTAAGTTATGCGTAAAAGTGCAAACTTGTGCACTTTTTGACACTTTTAGTCCCTGAGTGACCCAAAAGTTTATTTTAGCACACCGAACCCATCAAAGCCTATTTCTAAGCTATGTAAAGGATATTTAAGGTGTGTTTAACTTATGGTCATGTTTCGGAATGTTCGTTACAATTCAAATTGGCATACTTTCGCAGTTTGTCAAGTTTAGTCCCTGTAAGCGAATAAACTAGATTTTGCAATACCAAAGCCTTCAAAACTTATTTCTAAGTTATGTAAAGGTTACTTAAGGTATGTTAAGCCTATTTTACTATTCCGGAGTGTTCGTTGCATTAAACTGGTTATATTTACGCATCAGTGCGCGTATAACCCTCCAGAAAGCGATTTAAAGCTTGAAATCGAACAAGAGTTGATATGTGTAAACGATACACATATTTTTACAAATCCCAAGTATGAAATACAATTTTTCATTGGCTCGGCATTTGTTTGATGGTCACAGTGACCCAGGTGTCACAGTCTCCCCTACTTTAGGAAATTTCGTCCCGAAATTTATTCGTAGGAGTCTATTTGTGACATTTGTGTCAAATAACCACCAGAGATATGTAAAGCATAATCCTGTCATTTCCTTAATGGACATTCTTCAGAACGAAAATGAACAGACGGAGTCATTTTCCTCAACGAGTATTCTTCAGAAGTGGAAATGAAAGAATAAACAAACGGGGATTCATTTCCTCAACGGGCAATCTTCAGAAACGTAAAATGAACTTACGGAGTCATTTTCAACGAGTGCTTCATCAGAAATGGAAACGAAAAGGAGAAACAAACGGATATTCATTTCCTCAACGGACAAATCTTCAGAAACGAAAATGATATTACGGAGTCATTTTCAACGGGTGCTTCATCAGAAATGGAAATGAAAAGGAGAAACAAACGGATATTCATTTCCTCAACGGACAAATCTTCAGAAACGAAAATGAACAAACGGAGTCATTTTCAACGGGTGCGTCATCAGAAATGGAAATGAAAAGGATAGACAAACGGATATTCATTTCCTCAACGGACAAATCTTCAGAAATGAAAATGAACTTACGGAGTCATTTTCAACGGTTGCTTCATCAGAAATGGAAATGAAAAGGAGAAACAAACGGATATTCATTTCCTCAACGGACAAATCTTCAGAAACGAAAATGATCTTACGGAGTCATTTTCAATGGGTGCTTCATCAGAAATGGAAATGAAAAGGAGAAACAAACGGATATTCATTTCCTCAACGGACAAATCTTCAGAAACGAAAATGAACTTACGGAGTCATTTTCAACGGGTGCTTCCTCAGAAATGGAAATGAAAATGATAGACAAACGGATATTCATTTCCTCAACGGACAATCTTCAGAAACGAAAATGAACAAACGGAGTCATTTTCAACGGGTGCTTCCTCAGAAACGGAAATGAATAGAGTTAACTTCTAGGCACATGACAAAGCTCGCTGTGGTTTCTGTGCACTAAATTCCATAATTATGTATGCATCCATAATTACGTAATTCCTTGCACAGTCCGCACAATTTGTCTTGAAATGTTTAGGGGAGGAATATCAAACCTGTGATGAGGGTGACTTAGACTACCATAGGGTCCTTTTAATTAGATCGACAGATGATCTTATTAATTAGGCCACCAAGAAGTCCTTTCAGCTATATCATCGCATGATGTTCCTAACCAGATTTTTGGATCAATCTGCTTAACTAGACCACTCAAGGGGTCTAATTATGGAGTAGTACTTTATAATCCAAGGGGCTTAACTACAACGTATTAGTCCATTAAGGATTTTATGTAGTACCTTTGGGTATCCTACTACGATTCCCTCATATGAAGATACGAAAGGTTCTACGAGGATTTGGATAACAAAACTTGGATTACACAAAAACATATAAAGGAACACATAAGCACATAATCACAGAGTTGTTTAACTTGGTTATTAATTTGTTATTAATTTGTTATCGATTGAGAATGGATATGGAAACCAGTCGATGGACTTCAATGTCCTCTGGGATCTATCTGAAGAGATAGGAAGATCTCCCAAAAATTCGATTTTGTTTTCAAAGAAACGTAATAGTCGAATTAAGGAACACAACAATGTTAGGATTTACGAAAATACCCTTAGGTACCCTATTAAGGATTTACAGTGGTACTTTGGGTATTTGTCCAGTGTTGTTACTTGCGCCTTGTACTTCGTTTCCTTAGAAGAAACGGATACTTAGGAATTTCGTGGAAAATGCAAGAGATCATAAGATGGAAAAAATTTTGGGGGTAGTTTGCTTTACAAGGAATACGATTCCTTGATTGTCGGTATTGTAAGAGATATGTTGGTTATACATACAACCACATAAATACATTGCGATGTAAATAAAGGATTTATTTATAAACAATGATAACAACTGTTTCATGGACCAAGACAACAAAAGAAAATAATACATAAGACGTGATTATTTCTAAACGATGTTGTAGGTCTGATGCTCATCCCTGTGCTGGATTTGCATTAGTAAGCTTTGGGCAATTTCTTCGGAAATGACCCATCTCGCCACAGTTGAAACAAGAACCTGGTAGAAAACGACCTTGAGCAGGATTGTTGCCAGCTTGGTTTGGCGCAGCTGTAGATGGGCAGACTCTTGCTGTATGGCCTATAAGCCCACAAGTTTGGCATTTACGGCACTTTACATTGGCATGATGATGGAGGCTACATTGGTTGCACAAGGGTGCAGTTCCATTGTATGGCTTCCTAGCAGGGGGTTGAGCTGGTTGGTTGGGGACGGCTTGATCATTGTGAGTAACCATGGCGAAGTTCTGAGAAGCCTTCCGCTTCTTTGACCTCTTAGGGGATCCAGTCTGTTTATCCATCGTCTTTGATTCCTCGATTGGGTTCGATTCCTCGACAAGTTTCTTGTCACCTTTTCGGAAAAGCTTACCTTTCCTGATCTTTAATTCAGTCAAGGTTGCAGATAGCTCAATGGCCTGTCTAACTGTAGTAGGGTTGCTACCAGTCACAATGTCTTGTATTGAGTCAGGGAGGCCATCAATGTACTTTTCGATTGCCTTATCCAAAGGCGTGACCATGTTTGGGCATAACAGACTTAACTCCTCATAACGGTCCGTGTAGGCTCGATGCTCACCGCTGTCTTGCTCAAGATTGTCGAATTCCCTTTCCAAGGCCCTGATCTCGTGACGAGGACATAATTCCTTCATCATAAGGGCCCTAAGTTCAGCCCATGTCTGTGCTAGAGCAACTTCTGCACCTCGATCTCTCATAACCCCGTTCCACCACGTAAGGGCTCTCTTCTGGAACACACTCGAAGAAAACTCGACCTTGCGATTGTCAGGACACTGCACGTGGCTGAAAGTATTCTCAATGCTCTCGAACCATTGCAGAAGCCCAGTC
>JARYGA010020263.1:0-27512 GCA_030545235.1 Helianthus tuberosus | reverse complement strand
ATGAGACATCACATGATTGTGGCTTATGAATTAATACAAGGATTGCTTATGAAATGTGCATCATGTGTGTGTTGTGGTGTTGTAGGCTTATTGTTATGTTTTAAAAATCATACTTGATAAACTTAATGAATTTGGAGATGAATGAGAAAACCCTAAGATGATGAACTGTTTGAATATATGTTGAACATTTAAATTTGTATGTTTGATCTATTTTGAATCAATATTGGACAAGAAAACATGTTTGAAGCATTGTGATTGGATAGTACATAATAACATGAAATGAGAATTCTATTGGATAGTACTATTTGTGCAAACATTCTAGAAACAACAGATGTTGGAGTCGGAACCCATGATCTCGACTCGAGACCATTGAGTTACAATTCGAGACCACAGCAATTGCGACTCGAGACCTTGACCAAACAACTCAAAACAGACTTCAGGGACTCGAGACCAGCAAGGTCTCGACTTGAGATTCTATGATTTCGACTAGAGACTGGACTCGAGACCTCAGAGGTTAGGACTCATGTATGCACTACTCGAGACCAGATGTCCATGACTCGAGATCTCCTGTTTACGACTCGAGACCGCGTGATCTCGAGTGGAGACCCTCCTATCTCAACTGGGCTGCTTGTCCGTGTTATTGGGCCAAGATGTGTGAACTACTTGTGCTTGTTACTATTTAAGTGGGCAAGGTGTTAACTGTTACTGTTTAAGAACTTAGGCAGGCCCAATAACCTAAAGGATAAATATATGCTATGTATGCTATGTGTTAGTTATGTGTAAAACCTACATGACTTATCTTTATTCGAGCCTGACCCAAAACTGGTAACCATGTTAGGACGTGGTGACCAGCGTGCTTGACCAAGTAAACTAATCTGCCGAGAAACCCAAGGTGAGTTCACAACTATTAAAGCATGCTTTCCCGGTGGTTTTGGGAAACGGAAACTTAAACAACGCTATCCCCTCGTAAGGGATACAAACCTACTTTCTTTCCCTTAAACGGGACTCTTAGTTGATTATTGTTTATACGGAAATGCAACAAGCAACACTAAACGAAACTCTATCACTTAAGTCCCTACCATTTAATACCGATTAGTCGCCGGGGCCTGGCGAACGGGTTATTATTTAATAGCGCTATTTAGGTGTAACCAGCCTCACACCGACCCTTGTTACTTGGAACGGGAGTGAACTAATGTACTCTGGCAAACCGTCAATGATGATAGAACATTGACAAACGGGGCACTGCGGAAACGTACGGTTAAGTAAGTATTCGGTATTGTAAAACAGTTATGGGGTAGCTCCCCATCGCATGTATAAACGGATAAATTAACTGGTGAAACAAGTTTTTGGTAATTAAAAACTGGACAACTCGTGAACTCGCCAACATTTTTGTTGATACCCTACTGCATGCTTTGCAGGTACCCAGTGACTCGGGAGCTTGCAGCTTGGGAATGTGTAGTGGTCGTCTAGCCCATGTGTTGGGTTTTAATTAATCTTGAACTATGAACTTTGTTTTGAAACTGTTTGGTTTATGCTTCCGCTGTTTACTTAAACTGTTATTTGAACTTAAACTTTTAAAACTTCGAACTATAATGTTTACTAACTATTGTGGTTGGTGAACATTTTTATTATTGACCAATGCTCAGTATAATTGGTGGCTGGATCCTGGTTAGTCACGCCTCCAAGCGGTGGTATTCCGCACGTGGATTTTGGGGGTGTGACAGATTGGTATCAGAGCCATTGGTTATAGTGAACTCGGTTTTAAAAAGAAAATCTTTTTGAGAAAAAAAAACCAGACTATAACCCGTGACTCGTGACGACACTACACTCCCAGGGCAAGACTCAACCTATTAGACCTCATAGCTCAGACTTGTGTTTACTTGCTTGTTTACTTTATGTTGATTGCTCTACTATACATACTACTGTGCCTAATTAGAAAAATACGTATCCCTCTTTTACCTCTTTCTCGCTACATTACGACATCACGCTCATACTGTGTTTTTCGGCTATGAAGACAATGAGTGGACGCGGAAGAGGAAACGTTAACATGACTCAGGCTCAGTTCACTAACTTGCTCAACACGGTGGCTGCAGCTTTCGCAGCTCACTCTGGAGGTAAACTTGTTACTTTAGGATGTTTAGATCCTACCCCCGCATCGTCTTTTCACCTCTAAGACTATTCGCTTCGCTTCTCACAACAGGTCAGCAAGCGCCTGCGAAACCACATGTTTGTACTTTCAAAACCTTCATGGATTGCAAGCCTCTCCCTTTCAACGGCACTGAGGGTGCCATAGGCCTTCTGCACTGGATTGAAAAGGCCGAAGCTGTCTTTGCTGTCTGCGAGTGTCCCCCTGCTAACTGGGTAAAGTTTGCAACTGGTACGCTTGAAGGAAACGCGTTTTCATGGTGGAAGGCACATATTCAGATGCTTGGTCTGGAAACTGCAAATGCTACTGCGTGGGAAGATTTCAAGGACATTATCAAAGAGGACTATTGTCACAGGGATGACATCCACAAACTCAAAAACGAATACTTTAAGTTCAAGATGGTTGGATCAGAGATTGAGACTTACACCAAACTGTCCAATGACTATGCTGCACTTTGCCCAAACATGTCTCGACCTATGTACCGAAGGATCGAATTGTACATCAAAGGGTTGGCCCCAGAGATCCGGAGCCATGTGACCTCAGCCAACCTCCATACCATTCAGCCAGTGGTCCGTCTTGCTCACAAACTCACTGATCAGGCTGTGGAGGAGGGCAAGCTGCCCAAAAGGGTCAGTGCTACTGCTGGAACTTCTAGCGATAACAAACGAAAGTGGGATGGAAATCAGGCTAAGGATGCTAACCCCACTCAGGCCTCAGTTCAACAAAGGAAGACTGAAAGCAACAAGGGCCCTCAGCAACAGGGTGGCTTTCGAGGAAACCACCCCAAGTGTAACAAATGTAACCGACACCATAGTGGGCCATGTGGCAAAAGTCAGTGTCAGCGATGCAACAAGATGGGGCATGAAGCCAAAGACTGCAGGAGCCAGCTTCCGGCTAGGCAGAATCAACAACAACCACAACAGCAACAAGGGAACAACCGTGAATGCTACAAATGTGGGGAAATAGGGCACATGCGAAAGGATTGCCCTCAGCTGAACCAGAATCGCAACAACAATAATCGAGGTGCTGGAAACAACGACAACAACCAGGGAGCTGGAAACAATGCAAGGGCATTTGTGATTGGGCCTGCTGAAGCAAGGAACGACCCCAACGTGGTGGCGGGTAAGTTCCTACTTAATGATCGTTATGTTTCCGTATTATTTGATTCTGGAGCAGATGCTAGTTATGTATCCCTACGTATTAGTAAGAAACTTAAGTCCACTCTTACGCCACTAAGCTCTAAGCACATCGTTGAAATAGCTAATGGTAGAAACCTCGAGGCCTCACACGTTATTCGTAACTGCAAACTAGAATTGTCGGGTCAGACCTTCCGTATCGATCTCTTCCCCATCATTCTCGGAAGCTTCGACGTCGTTATTGGTATGAATTGGTTATCCAAGCATCGAGCTGAAATCCTCTTGCAAGAGAAAGTTGTTCGTATTCCCCGTCCTCCTGGCAAACCCCTTATCGTTCAAGGCGACAAAGGCGGAGAAGTCACCGGCATCAATTCATTCTTAAAAGCCCAGAAGTGTTTACAAAAGGGGCACACCGCTATCTTAGCACTTGTTGCCGACACGCAGAAAAAGGAAAACAGGTTTGAAGATTTTCCAGTTGTACGCGACTATCCTGAGATATTTCTTGAAGAACTACCTGGACTCCCTCCTCACCGTCAGGTCGAATTTCAAATCGAGCTAGCTCCTGGAGCAGTACCTATAGCTCGTGCACCTTATCGACTAGCTCCCGCAGAACTAAAGGAACTTTCTACTCAACTACAAGAACTATTGGACAAAGGTTTTATCCGTCCTAGCTCGTCACCCTGGGGAGCCCCTGTGCTCTTTGTCAAAAAGAAGGATGGCACATTTCGAATGTGCATTGATTACCGCGAACTGAACAAGGTTACCATCAAGAATCGTTATCCACTTCCCCGTATCGACGATCTGTTTGACCAGCTGCAAGGGTCGAGCTATTATTCCAAGATCGATCTGCGATCGGGCTATCACCAGCTGAGAGTCCGCGATGACGACATCTCTAAGACTGCTTTCAGAACCCGCTAAGGTCACTACGAATTCCTTGTTATGCCTTTCGGAATTACCAACGCACCTACGATCTTCATGGATCTCATGAACCGAGTGTGCAAACCCTACCTCGACAAGTTCGCAATAGTGTTTATTGACGACATCCTAATTTACTCGAAGAATCAAGAGGAGCATGAACAACACCTACGTCTTATTCTCGAACTCCTTCGCAATGAGCAACTGTAGGCCAAATTCTCGAAATGTGATTTCTGGCTTAGAGAAGTCCATTTCCTTGGGCACATAGTCAATCAGGATGGGATTCATGTTGACCCCGCTAAGATCGAATCCATTAAGAATTGGCCTATACCTAAGACTCCGACCGAAGTTCGCCAATTCTTGGGATTGGCAGGATACTATCGAAGATTTATCATGGGATTTTCTAAGATCGCTCAACCACTTACGACCCTAAGGAATCTGCCTTTCACGAACTAAAGATAAACCTCTGTAGTGCTCCTATTCTTTCCTTACCAGAAGGTACCGACGACTTTGTTGTTTACTGCGATGCTTCTATTCAAGGACTTGGTTGCGTGTTGATGCAACACGAGAAGGTTATTGCTTACGCTTCGCGACAACTCAAGATCCACGAACGGAACTACATGACACATGACTTAGAATTCGGAGCTGTGGTCTTCGTGCTCAAGATTTGGAGACACTACTTGTATGGTACCAAGTGCACGATTTACACCGATCACAAGAGTCTCCAGCATATAATGGAACAAAAAGAGCTGAATATGCGGCAACGCCGATGGGTTGAGCTTCTAAACGACTACGAGTGCGCGATTAAATATCATCCAGGCATGGCCAATGTGGTGGCAGATGCCCTCAGCAGGAAGGAAACTAAACCTAAGCGTGTTCGTGCCTTACAGCTCACCATCCACTCGAACCTCCCTAAGCAGATCCGAAACGCTCAGGTTGAAGCATTGAAAGTCGAGAACGTCAGGGCTGAGTCCCTGCGAGGATCGAGGAAACGGCTAGAACAAAAAGAAGATGGTGCTTACTACGTAAACGGGCGTATATGGGTCCCACTTTATGGGAATTTGCGCGAGCTTGTAATGGATGAAGCCCATAAGTCCCGTTATTCAGTACATCCTGGTTCGGATAAGATGTACCATGACTTAAAGACTACATATTGGTGGCCTAGCATGAAAGCCCACATAGCAACCTATGTCAGAAAATGTTTGACTTGTGCAAGAGTCAAGGCTGAGTATCAGAAACCATCGGGCCTACTCCAACAACCAGAGATCCCGCAGTGGAAATGGGAGCAAATTTCCATGGATTTTGTTACTGGCTTGCCTAGGTCTCAACGCGGAAATGACACCATTTGGGTGATAGTGGATCGATTAACCAAGTCTGCCCACTTTTTGGCTATTAAAGAAATAGGCAAGTTCTCTACCTTAGCAGAGGTTTACTTAAAGGAAGTGGTTTCGAGGCACGGAGTGCCAACCTCTATTATTTCCGATCGGGACGCGCGTTTTACTTCTGAGTTGTGGCAAGCTATGCACAAATCATTTGGCTCACGCTTAGACATGAGCACCGCTTATCACCTACAAACGGATGGGCAATCTGAATGCACCATCCAAACCCTTGAAGACATGCTTAGGGCATGTGTGATCGATTTTGGCAAGGGTTGGGAAAAGCACCTACCATTAGTGGAATTCTCCTACAACAACAGCTACCACACCAGCATTCAGGCAGCACCCTTTGAGGCATTGTACGGTCGTAAATGCCGATCGCCCCTTTGCTGGGCAGAAGTTGGTGACAGCCAAATCACAGGACCAGAACTCGTGGTAGACACTACGGAAAGGAGTGCCTAGATCAGACAACGCACGGCGGCAGCTCGTGACCGTCAGAAGAGTTACGCTGATAAGGATAGGAAACCGCTAGAGTTCCAGGTTGGTGACCGGGCTCTACTTAAAGTTTCACCCTGGAAGGGTGTGGTTCGTTTTGGAAAACGGGGCGAGCTTAATCCGTGATATGTCGGACCCTTTGAAATTACCGAAAAGATCGGTAAGGTTGCTTACAGATTGAATATGCATGAAGAACTGAGTGCGGTGCACAACGTCTTTCATGTGTCTAATCTGAAGAAGTGTCTGGCAGATGAAACACTCATCATTCCTTTCAAGGAACTCACTATTGACGAACAGCTACACTTCAATGAGGAACCGATTGAGATCACAGATCGAGAGATCAAAACCCTCAAACGTAGCCAGATACCTCTCGTGCGAGTCCGTTGGAACTCGCGACGTGGCCCAGAGTTTACCTGGGAGCGCAAGTATCCCTAGTTGTTCCCTAATGAAACTACCAGCAC
Organism: Helianthus tuberosus; assembly: GCA_030545235.1. Taxonomy (NCBI): domain Eukaryota; kingdom Viridiplantae; phylum Streptophyta; class Magnoliopsida; order Asterales; family Asteraceae; genus Helianthus; species Helianthus tuberosus. Next base: position 20,983 of record JARYGA010020263.1, on the reverse strand, counting down.
TAAAGCTACAACCGAATTTCGGGACGAAATTCCAAACTAACGGGGGGATGATGTGACACCCCGTTGAAACGTTCTCACATATACTAGCTTGACAGTGACTGCCTTAACTTTCGGGACGAAAGTTCTTAAAACATGGGGATAATGTGAAACTCTGGGTTTTCCCGAGCAACTATCTTGCATTGAAATTATGTGTACATGTTTTATTATATGGGAATTTGTGACATACCTTGGTGCGCTATATCATCCTTGCATTAAGTTGTATGTATGCGATATATATGTGTGTGTGTGTGTGTGTGTATAAGTTCTAGTGAACTGAGATCACGGCTCGAGACCAACCGGTCTCGAGTGAACAGTAAACAGTTGGGCCGTTTGGGCCGCGCCTCCCTTAGCCCACTCGGAAACCCACTTAGCGTGCACCACCCTCTAAATATAAACCAAAAACCCTCACACACTCTCCTTTACACTCTCTCTCACTTTATCCTCACTCTCTCTCTCTAGAAAACCTTAAACCCTAACAATCAAGCATCACCCCTCCCCTCCTTCCTCTCGGATAAATCGGCAAAAACAAGGAGACTCGGCCAAGCTCAGCATCATCACTCGGACACTCCATTTGCTCATCTTCTTTCTTGTCTCGGTTAGTGTTTTATGTTTCTAGGTGTCACAATGCTTGGTTGATAAATGACATACATGATAAAGGTGTTGATGTGTGATGACATAGGTTAGTGTTGTCGTATAGTTTAAAAGTTATATGCATACTTAAAAATGTGCACTTTGTACAATGATGAGATGAAATGATGATGCTATCATGATATTTTACTAAGTCTTTACACATGAAGATTTTGATGAGACATCACATGATTGTGGCTTATGAATTAATACAAGGATTGCTTATGAAATGTGCATCATGTGTGTGTTGTGGTGTTGTAGGCTTATTGTTATGTTTTAAAAATCATACTTGATAAACCGAATGAATTTGGAGACGAATGAGAAAACCCTAAGATGATGAACTGTTTGAATATATGTTGAACATTTAAATTTGTATGTTTGATCTATTTTGAATCAATATTAGACAAGAAAACATGTTTGAAGCATTGTGATTGGATAGTACATAATAACATGAAATGAGAATTCTATTGGATAGTACTATTTGTGCAAACATTCTAGAAACAACAGATGTTGGAGTCGGAACCCATGATCTCGACTCGAGACCATTGAGTTACAATTCGAGACCACAGCAATTGCGACTCGAGACCTTGACCAAACAACTCAAAACAGACTTTAGGGACTCAAGACCAGCAAGGTCTCGACTTGAGATTCTATGATTTCGACTAGAGACTGGACTCGAGACCTTAGAGGTTACAACTCATGTATGCACTACTCGAGACTAGATGTCCATGACTCGAGATCTCCTGTTTACGACTCGAGACCGCGTGATTTCGAGTGGAGACCCTCCTGTCTCGATTGGGCTGCTTGTCCGTGTTATTGGGCCAAGATGTGTGAACTACTTGTGCTTGTTACTGTTTAAGTGGGCAAGGTGTTAACTGTTACTATTTAAGAACTTAGGCAGGCCCAATAACCTAAAGGATAAATATATGCTATGTATGCTATGTGTTAGTTATGTGTAAAACCTACATGACTTATCTGTATTCGAGCCTGACCCAAAACTGGTAACCATGTTAGGACGTGGTGACCAGCGTGCTTGACCAAGTAAACTAATCTGCCGAGCAACCCAAGGTGAGTTCACAACTATTAAAGCATGCGTTCCTGGTGGTTTTGGGAAACAGAAACTTAAACAACGATATCCCATCGTAAGGGATACAAACCTACTTTCTTCCCCTTAAACGGGACTCTTAGTTAATTATTGTTTATACGGAAATGCAACAAGCAACACCAAACGAAACTCTATCACTTAAGTCCCTATCATTTAATACCGATTAGTTGCCGGGGCCTGGCGAACAGGTTATTAGTTAATAGCGCTATTTAGGTGTAACCAGCCTCACATCGACCCTTGTTACTGGGAACGGGAGTGAACTAATGTACTCTGGCAAACCGTCAATGATGATAGAACATTGACAAACGGGGCACTGCGGAAACATACGATTAAGTATGTATTCGGTATTGTAAAACAGTTTAGTCGCTTACTTATGGGGTAGCTCCCCATCGCATGTATAAACGGATAAATTAACTGGTGAAACAAGTTTTTGGTAATTAAAAACTGGACAACTCGTGAACTCGCCAACATTTTTTTGATACCCTACTGCATGCTTTGCAGGTACCCAGTGACTCGGGAGCTTGCAGCTTGGGAATGTGTAGTGGTCGTCTAGCCCATGTGTTGGGTTTTAATTAATCTTGAACTATGAACTTTGTTTTGAAACTGTTTGGTTTATGCTTCCGCTGTTTACTTAAACTATTATTTGAACTTAAACTTTTAAAACTTCGAACTATAATGTTTACTAACTATTGTGGTTGGTGAACATTTTTACTATTGACCAATTCTCAGTATAATTGGTGGCTGGATCCTGGTCAGTCAAGCCTCCAAGCGGTGGTATTCCGCACGTGGATTTTGGGGGTGTGACAGGTAAGTTTACCCTTTCTGACTTGCGACTCAGTCAGGGTAGCAGATAATTCGATTGCGTGACGGACGGTAGTAGGATTAACGCCGGTCACAATATCCTGAATGGAATCGGGTAAACCATCGATATATCTCTCGATTGCTTTCTCCAGAGGGGTAACCATAGTGGGACACAACAGACTGAGTTCCTCAAAACGATCCGTATAGGCACAGTGTTCACCCCCATCTTGTTTTAGATCGTCAAACTCTCGCTCCAAAGCCCGAATTTCGTGACGGGGACAACATTCTTTCATCATGAGAGCCCAGAGCTCTTCCCATGTTTGTGCCAACGCCACTTCGGCACCCTATCACGCATAATACCATTCCACCAGGTAAGCCCTCGCTTCTCAAACACGCTTGAAGCAAATTCAACCTTATGCGCATTCGGACACTAAACATGTCTGAACGTGCTCCCGATGCTCTCAAACCACTGCAGGAGCGCAGTTGCTCCTTGCGACCCAGAAAACTTTAGAGGCTTAGCATAAATGAAGCTCTTGAAGTTACACGGCGCATTGTTGTTGTTATTGTTGTTGTATATCTCGTGGACTTGGGTCACAACGCCTGGAAGCACTGCAGCCACTTGCTGAGAGACTAGGGCTGCGATTTCTTCAATAGTGAAAGATTGTGCTTCACGTCGAGGAGGCATTGTCTAATAAGGAAACAAAAGAAACGAGTGAGTTTGAAAAGAAAAAGAGGTATTGAAAATACCGTCAAAACACCAGAAAGGCGATCATTTGTTCGTTACCTCGAACAAACAAATGACACAAAGTGACTAATCAAAGTAAATGGGTCAACATAGTGTATCGCCGAAGACATGCTCGCCTATAAGTGAACACTCACCCCAAGAGTTCCCAGGTAAGAGTGACTGGTCCGATTATGTGGATTTGTACGAACACTATAGCCTTAGACAGAAAACTCAGCGTACAGGCATTCACCGTTCCAGTTTGCATGTGTTCACATTATAAGACCCAAACTTTGACTAGATTTTGAAGACTTAAAGGGTTCAAAACCTTAAAACAGAGGTTTCAAAACCTAGTAATCAATCATCCTAGAACAGATGATTGGTTTTCAAGGAGGATTCAAAATTTGTGTTCTTGTTGTGGTTATCACCTAAGGATAGGTGACGATATTGTTTTATGACTAAACGCAAGTAAACTCGCGTTAGGGTCCTAGGAAGGTTATAGACTAGGTCAAAGAATTACTAATAACCTAATTCCCTATAACCATGAGCTCTGATACCAACTTTTCTGTCACACCCCGACCGCGTAAAACAACAAATCGCGGCGGAATCGTCGGGGAGTGTTGTAACAGAATCATTGTTTCAAAACACACGGAAATTGAAGTTTCGTTTTATTAAACATTGAATATTTACATCGTCTGGAAATCTAAATAAACAATTTAAACATAGTCTATCATTGTTATTAAGTCACTAAGGCCTCGTCTAGTCCTATGTGAGCATGCATCCTAGCAATCAACATCAATCAATAACACCTGAAACATATGTGAAAACAAAGTTAGCAAAGAAATGCTGGCGAGTACATAGATTTTATAAGAGTATCAGATTCATGGCTAGTTTACATGTTGCAACACTTAAGTAAAAACCTTGTTTTGAAAAGTGTAGTATTGTGACATAATTAACCAACTCAAATCAAGCTGGTTATAATTTGTAAAATATCGTAGCCATGATTCTTAACTCGAAAACATTTTGTTTTAGAAAACCAATTTGTAAAACATCTCGTATTAAATCGTTAATAAAAATCGTTAATAAATCTCGTTAATAAAACTCGTTAATAAATCTCGTTAATAAAACTCGTATGGTTTATATCATTTCGAAAACTTCGTTTGTGTGACATCGTTTCAAAATCGTTTACCCAAGTGAACTAAATAATGCCACGGTATGTAATACGATGAAAACACTTATATATAGGAAGTACCAGCAGCGTATCCACCATGATTTCATCACATTACACCCGTCCTGTTATTTAAACACAAACCGAAAACCAATCGTTTACCCAAATCGTTTAATTCATTAAAAATCGCTTTAGTCGTTTAAATCATTCTCAGCTTAAATTGTGAAAACTACTTTTGATTGTCTCGCTAATAACATCCAAACCACCAAAGGGTAAATTAACAATCACAGATTCAGTCGTTACCCCACCTAACCCACACATAACCATGGGTGCAGTCTGATAACGGGATTTGTCAGATCCTATGGTACCATAACCTAATACTGGCCGGTTCGGCCAAAATTAATGGATATTATTCGTTATGTACATACAACCAACAAGTTTGTTTACTATATCGAAATTGTTATTAATTTAATATAAACCATTTTAATCGTTTTTGAAACTATTGTTATAATATTGAAAATCGTTTTGAAAACCATCGTTAAAACCTTGAAAACATTTAGCACATATGAATCACCCCAAAACAACTGAAAACAGTAAAATAGGGGAACTATGTACTCACATGGAGTGCAAAGTATCCTCAATCAATAAGACTTCAACAAACTCGAGCAAACCAGAGAAATCAAACAGCACCTAGTAATCGAATCACTAGTCAACAATAGACACCTAAATGAGTGTTGGAACTCATGTGGTATGGTTTAACAAATCCTACATCCTAAATGGGAACCTAACCTAAGTGCTTTCGACCCGTTGCGACCCATTAAGGTAGCTTACGCTACTTTTAACGCGTCGTGTGCGCAAAAGCGCATTCGAGACGTCTAACTAGTCCTATGACAAGTGTTATATGCCTAAACATGTTTAAATATGTTGCACAATCAGTTACGTGACAAAAGTTTGTGTTACATATGCTTAATTACCAATTATGCATGAAAAGGGCATTTTGGTCATTTACCTAAGGCATATAAACTACCTATCATACAACTAATTAAACCTATGTGACCATAAGGTATAACCTCAGAAGGTTATTCCCTATGCAACTATGGTCACTAAACATGTTTGGTCGGATCCAAATGATCGACCAAACGGGTCGTGTTAGGAGGTCTAAGCGGGTGTTTAGTCCGCTTGACTTACGACTCTACACAAGCACTAATCTAAAAGTGACGAGCTAAACATGCTAGAACATGTTTAGTTAAGTTAGAAAACAGGTTTTGATATCAAAACAAACGGTTTTGATACCCTAGAGTAGTTTGGTTACAAAATACGTGAGAATACGCATTTTGGCCGAAAATACGACTCGTCACTGAGCCTAGATAACGTGGTAATCAGTAGGTATAGTCACTAGGGACTATAACCATCGTGATTACGCTCGCGTTATGAAGTTCAAACGAACTTCGCGTTGACCATAAACTGGTCAAAGAAGAAAGTCAAACGCAGTTTGACTTTCATGCTTGAAATACACGAACAAGCATGAAAGAAGACTTACAAAGGGTCCAAGAAGGAAGAATGATCAAGTGTGCTCAGGTAGGTGGGCTCCACAAAGGTGGTTGCCTCCACTTAGAGCAGATTTGATCAAGGTGTGAAGAAATGAGTGAATGGAGCTAGCTATTTATAGGAATTTCACAACCATTAGGATCATTTCTTGGAGAAGGGGGAATGATCTTGGCCTTACATTTGGGCACAAGGTTTTGAATACAATGGGGATATCAAATACCAGCCCATAGTGTGTAATTCAAAGGGTAAAAACCATTTGAGCAAGTGGAATAGGCCAGATTCATTGTTTCTGCATTTCTGATGTACTAGGCACTTCTTACGGACCGTAAGCACATCCCCATACGGTCCGTAAGGACCTTGCAGGTCAGCAAGTTTCAAAAATGGCAGATTTAGTCCCTGAAGCCCCAAACTTGGTTTTTGATGCATTTTGGACACGTTTAAGCCCCGTTAACCCCATTTCAAAGCTCTAAAATGAAGTTAAAGTATAGGGAACTTAAAATGTGCTCAAAAATATCTCGGATGTCGGCTCGTTTGGTCGTACGGTTGCGTTGTTCGGTTAATTACGACGGGAGTCGTAACGAACGCAAAAACGATCCAAATTAAGCGACGAATGGATTTTTCTTATGCCAAACACTAAAATAATATATTTTAATGCTTACATAAATTTTTGGATGTCCGGATATATTCAGAACGTAAGATATGCGCGAAAATGCAAACTTATGCACTTTTTGACGCTTTTAGTCCCTATTGATCAATAAAGTTTATTTTAGCATACCGACCCCCTTAAAGCCTATTTCTAAGCTATGTAAAGGATTTTTAGGGTATGTTTAACTTATGATCAAGTTCCGGAATGTTCGTTACAGTACGGATCGACATACTTTCATAGTTTGTCGAAACTAGTCCCTGTAAGTGTATAAACTTGAATTCGGCATACCAAACCATCCAAAACTTATTTCTAAGTTATGTAAAAGTTATTTAAGGTATGTTAAGCCTATGTCACTATTCTGGAGTGTTCGTCGCATTAAACTGATTACGTTTACGCACCAGTTCGCGTATAACTTTCAAGAAAGCGATTTAGAGCTCGAAATCGAACAAGAATTGATATGTGCAAATGATACACATATTTATACAAATCCCAAGTATGAAATACAACATTTCATTGATTTGGTATTTGTTCGATGGCCGTGGAGGCACAGATGTGACAATCATGTCCTCCATGATACCAGCATAAAACTCTAAGCTTTGAAGATTGCATGTCTTGTTTCTTTTTTTATTTGTTGTTAGTTAATAAATGTTCATATGGATCACGCATAAATGAAACTGATCAATAATTATATCAAATGTATTGGATAATAATGAATTTAAGATTTGTTGAGTGATGATAACTCCGATATGATATCAATTGTTATGTTTTGTATTAAAATCAAAAAAGGATTACAATATCTTGAGTGGCGATAACTCCCATATGATATTCTAAACCAAAAAAATACTAACCAGGTCACCATGAAACCAATAATATTTATTGGAATTACGTGCACATCACGCAAAAATGACCATTATAACAGTTGAAACCATTGCAAAACTGTCACAGGTGCTCTTTTGTGGCTGATTTTGGCAGAAGTAACGGAATCATTGGTCGGAACCGACTTTTGTGATGGTTTTTAGTGATCAAATTAAATTTCATCTCAAACTTGACATCATATTTGTTTGCAACTGAACCAATTAGCTGTTGGGTTAATCGGGTTCGTTTACGGGTCATGGGTTGGCACGTTATCGGGTCACACGGGTCATGGAGTCAAGCATCAAGTCGGGTCGCGGGTTTGACCGGGTTACGGGTCAAATAAGCAGCTAAAACCGGTAGATTGTTGACTGAATTAAGTTGTGTGATGCAAAAGGAATGGAGTACGTGGGCTCGTTCAATGCATGTCGTGTAGAAGAAGTCCGGTTCTTTAGGTTTCTGATAGTTTTTTATTGTTTTTTAAAAGTCTGCACATGTGGTATTTTGTATGGCTATAAATTAGCTTTTGTTTAATGAATATGTAACCCTTCATTCGAAATATACAGTGAGTTCAAAAGCCATTCATTTCCTCTCAATACCCATTAAACAAATTTGTCTACCAAGTGTTCTTTTGTGAGTGTATTGAGTGTGTAGGTCCGGCTAGGGGAGGATCTAGTCGCCTAATCCTTGTATACGAACCACTCCGGTTGTGCGGAAACCAACCGGAATAGCAAACCGAGATGGAACACGACAATGATGAACACACAAGACTTCACCGATTAACACCTCTTGTATTAATGCGTAGAAAAGATCAGTTACAAGCACAATGTTTACAAATCTATCTTGCAAACTCTCTCTAGTGTGTGTGTGTGTGTTCTGTTCTCTCCTGTGTTCACTTACTGAAACAGAACAGATGAACTCTATTTATACTACAGACACACATACAAATGACGAAACATAAAACAGGCGACGAAACAGAATCATGGTCGACGAAACACATCTGTTTCGTCGACTTCTGGGCTGATTCGCCGATGTGGTCTTAGGCCTAATCAGTTTAAGGCCCAATCCCTGATTCGTCATCTTCTTTTAGCCCAAGGACTGTGATGTTGAGTCCAGTCCTTGTCTTGTCTCTTTTGTTGGCTTGACGTCTTGTACATGATGGAGGAAAGTCGTGTCAACACGTGCCGAACCGAGTCGCGTCCACAGTATCATGTATCAACAAACTCCCCCTTGGACGCTACTCGTGAGGTTCGCTTCTCATATCTTCTATGTCGGAGGATCTTCAAAGTCTTCACGTCTTGAAAGCAGAAAGTGTATCAACAAACTCCCCGTTTCATGTAGGAAGTGTGTTGACAACCTCCCCCTTAACATAAGCTCCCCCTTGAGGTATGCTCGTGAAAGTCTTGATCTTTATGAATTGAGATCCTTGTGATGTTGATGATGGCCAGCGGCAACTCGATCATCTTTGTCTTTTGAGTGCCTTCACGTTGTGTCTTCATTCTGAAGCTTTGTCATCGACCATGTTCTCCTTGCCTTTAGAATCTGCACATGCAAGAAATCTAAACGCGTAATGAGAACAACTGCTTGGAACAAATGACACCCATATGACCATTGATCAATCAACTATCGTCCGACCGTTTGAAAGTTTAATGTATTTTATCAATTTCAATTTTAACTTTCAACACTTTGCAAATTTCGACCGTTTATGAAGATTTAGTCATTTTCGGTTTTCGTTCAGGTTTCAGGTAACGAAGACTCGAGCTCCAACATCGTACGATCGAAAATAAGATAGAAATAAAATCTTTTTGGCTTTTATAAAGTTTATATTAAAACACACCTAAAATCTTTTGGTATTTTTGAATATTTCAAATGTAAAGACTGAAAGCAGTAAATAAATATATACAGAGATGCAGAAAATGAAAGCATTAAATAAATATATACAGACATTCTTTTTGTGAGTTTCGAGGGTAAGAGAATCATATCAGTGTACGGTCATGCCAAAACGCTCTTGTTGTTCAGTTAATTAACATTAAGATAAGCATCCTATAACAATTATCGGTATTGTTGTCCACATAAGCTCAACTTATCAGATGTAATCATGGCGAGGGGATACGTTAAGGTATGATTTATACTTACCGACCGGTGTTCATCCACATCACGACACATTCCCGTATCAAGGTATGCATGAGGGTTCATCTTACCGGTGAGTATACCGATTATCATCTGTTTGACCGTATATGATGTGAGATTCTCACTTATTTTGATTGAAAACAAGCCCTATGTGATAGAATCACTTATTGATGAGGAACTTGATTTTCGATGCATGAGGGCACAGGAGCAAGTCCGTGAACAAGTCAGTACTTTCGTACAGCAGAGAGACGAACTTGACTCCCGGATAAATGTGATATATTATCACTTATTTTGAGGGACATGTGATTGTTGATCACTTATTGAGGTCGTATGCAGTATGTACACGTATGTATGGTATCATGGAAGATCTAGACTTGTGTCCCCGTTATTTTTCGGTAAAAGATACAACCATGATACCCAGATGATAAGCAGCATAAAGACCGAATATCTCAGAACCTCGGCAATCTCTCAAACGAAATTTTGGTACTAAGACCATATGCCAATGAGTGGTTCCCACCTGGTCTTCAGTCGATTTAAGTTTATATCACCCTGCACACTTTAAAATGATTGTGAGCCTACCGATACATCTTATATAGAGCTGCTTATCGCTTTTTCATTTAAGGTTTAAAGAGGTTTAGACAGACCACTGATGTACTATCATTTTCTCTTTTGCTCGCCAGGAAACTCATTTTTGTTTTTTGTATTGTTTTTGTGTTTTTGAAATTTTTCGATGTTTTTGGATTTTCAAATTTTGGATTTACTCCCCCTAAAATCAATAAACTAAGACAAATTTAAAACACAAAGGTATTTACAAAAATGATTTTCCGATGTTGGTTTTACTCTTGCTTGACCTTAATGCCGTTTACCAGTAATAAATAGTCAAATCTTGATTTGTCAAATGCTTTGGTAAAAAGGTCGGCACGTTGGTCATCGGTGTGGACGTAAGCAACATCGATTAGCCTTTTCTCAAAGCAATCACGTATGAAGTGATACTTAATTTCGAGGTGCTTAGTCTTTGAATGCTGCACAGGATTTTTAGTGATCTGTAAGGCAGCAGAATTATCAACGTAAATAGGAGTAATTAGGAATTCGAAACCGTAGTCACGCATTTGTTGTTAGATCCATAGGACTTGGGAGCAACAACTTGAGGCAGCAATGTATTTAGCTTCGCATGTTGATGTAGCGACGCACGTCTGCTTCTTGCACTGCCATGTGACTAGGCGATTTCCCAAAAACTGACATCCAGCCGTTGTGGATTTGCCGTCGATTTTGCATCCGCCAAAATCAGAATCACTGAATGCGATCAAGTCAAAGTTATTATCCCTAGGGTACCATAGACCGGTGTCAGGGTAACCCTTCAAATAACGAAAAATCCTTTTTACAGCTGCAAGATGTGAGGCCTTCGGGTTGACTTGATATCTGGCAAGCAGGCACGTTGGGTACATTATATCTGGTCTTGATGCTGTGAGGTACATAAGAGATCCGATCATCGCGCGGTAGTATGAGGGGCTAGTAGCTTCACCCTTCAAGTCTGGAGTAATTCCATGATTTTGCGGCAATGGGGTACCGATGGGTGTTGCATCAGACATCTGGAACCGGCTCAAGATGTCACCAACATATTTAGTCTGATGGATGAATATCCCAGACTCAGTTTGTTGTACTTGTAGGCCCAAAAAGAAAGTCATTTCCCCCATAGCACTCATCTCGAATTTATCCTGCATAATGCGCTCGAAATTCCTACACAAAACATCATTAGTAGAACCAAAAATAATATCATCAACGTATACCTGTACCAGTAGAAGATCTCCATCTTGTTCTTTGATGAAAAGAGTACAATCGATAAGACCTCTGCGAAAACCATTCTCCAGCAGATAATTAGATAAGGTTGCGTACCAAGCTCGCGGTGCTTGATGTAGACCATAGAGAGCTTTGTTGAGCAACCAAACCCGATCGGGATGGATAGGATCTTCAAAACCTGGAGGCTGTTCGACGTACACCTCTTCTTCCACCACACCATATAAGAATGCACTTTTCACGTCCATCTGGTATACCTTGAAACCTTTGAATGAGGCATAAGCCAGAAAAATCCGAATTGCTTCTAGACGTGCAACAGGTGCATACACTTCGTTGTAGTCGATCCCTTCAATCTGACGAAAACCTTGAACGACTAATCTTGCTTTGTTTCGAATAACGACTCCACGGTCATCCTTTTTGCATTTAAACACCCAACGGGTACCAATCTTCTTGTAACCAGCAGGTTTCTCTACGAGTTTCCAGACACCAAGCTTCTGGAATTGTTACAGTTCTTCCTGCATCGCTTCAACCCAAGAGCTATCTTTCAAAGCTTCTTTCCAAGTTCTTGGCTCTTCCTGTGAGACATAACACGCGAAAGACCAATCATTTTGTTGACCAGATTCTCGGATAGTTGCATACAAGCCTGCATTGTTGTTGTTTCGCAACATGTTTCTTGTTTGAACGCCACTTTGTACATTTCCGATGATGTTTTGTTGAGGATGGGTATTGTGAATCCTTGTTTCTGGATTATCTTGAACTGGAATATTTGTACCCAGATTGTTGAGATTGAGATCAACAATCAATTCAAGGCCCGGAATTGACGAAGAGGATGATGCAGTAGCTTCAGCTGTTCTAGGGACATCCACTGGAGGTGTACCCTCTGAAGTACCATGTACTGCTGTTGTTGGAGCTTCTTGATCTGCATCGAGAAATTCATCATCCTCTGAAGATTCGTTCAATTCGGTAGCATCGTGAAAATCCTCATTATCGAGAGCATTATTGTTCACCGAAGATGGTTCTTGATTGACAATAATTGGACGAACCAGCGGTGAATCTGTTGCATTGTCACTCTCGAAAAACATCCTTGCCGCAACATTTTCTTCAACGGCTTCAACATTGATCGAATTGAAAAAGTCATCGTACTCAAACATCCAAGGCTGACCAGGACATTTGACTGGTAAAGTGTGCCTTTGTACTCTGACTTCAGACCATTCCTCGACCCTTTTAGTCTCTAGATTCCAGACTCTTAAGTTCGGGGTGGCATACCCAAGAAAGTATCCATCAATTGCTTGTGCCCCAAACTTTCCATTAGGATCGATTATTTTGCACGGAGCTCCAAACGGTTCAAGATATGACAAATCTGGTTTCCGTTTGTTAATAAGCTCAAAACAGGTCTTGTTGTGCCTTTTGACTGTAAGGACTCGGTTCAACGTATAACATGCAGAGGCCACAGCTTCAGTCCAAAATGGAATCGGCAATTGTGACTCTACTAACATTGTCCTAGCAGTCTCGATCAATGTGCGGTTCTTACGTTCAGCGACGCCATTCTGTTGAGGAGTGTAAGCTGCACTAAATTCGTGAAGAATACCTTTTGAAGTGCAAAACTCCGCCATGGCATGATTTTTAAACTTAGTACCATTGTCGCTACGTATCCGCCTAACCTTCAACTTATATAGATTTTCAATCTGAATGATCAAGTTTTTGATAATACCGAAGGTTTCACTCTTATGTGCCATGAACGCCACCCAAGAAAATCTTGAATAATCATCCGTTATCACGAGGCAATATTGATCATTCCTAATTCTTTTGTGCTTGACAGGACCGAACAAATCCATGTGCAAACGTTCAAGAGGAACAGCCACCGTGTTGATCTTCTTTGTAGGGTGTCGCTTCTTCGTTTGTTTTCCTTTCTGGCACGAGACACAGATGTCTTGAAGATGAAAGTTTTTAAGAGGAACACCATTCACCAATTCATTTGACACCAAATGATTCATTTTGCGTAAGTGAATGTGACCCATTCGTCTGTGCCAAGAGATTGAGTCTTTTTCTGTGGCTTTGGAAACGAAACAAGTTGCTTGTGCAGACGTTGTGATAGCTTGGCTCATATCAAGGACGTACAAATCATTTATCCTTGGAGCCGACAAGAGAATCCATTCTTTTGGAATTTTGAAGCCGGGTTTCAGCACATAACATCCATTTGAATCAAAGTGTACTGAGAACTGCTTATCACAAATTTGAGAAACACTAAGAAGATTGTGATCAAGTTGTTGTACAAAGTTGATCTTATCAAAACTAACAACCCCGTTGGAAATCATTCCTTCACCCGTAATATATCCGCCCTTATCTCCAGCAAAAGCAACATAACCTCCTCTGATAGATTTGACGTCGTAGAGAAGCTTCATGTCGCCTGTCATGTGCCTGGATGCCCCACTATCAACAATCCAATGACTACTGATAGTTCCTCCTGGAACACCCTGCACATGAACTCACATAATTAGTTGGAGATGGGGACCCAAGCCATTGTGGTCTTGGGTCTTTCATTTTCATCAACAACAATAACTTCTATTCTTTGATGATTCGAAAATTGTGATGGTCCCCCTGAGTTTGTGGTTATTTTAGGTTTCCATGTCTGTTGAAATTTACCAGTTTGATTGTTTGAAAATTTAACTTCGTGATTGTTTGAAGTTTTTGAAAATTTTGAACTTTCTGGTTTAACTGGAACCGTTTGTTTTTGAACCACTTCATTTTTAAGTGCCTTTTCAACCACCTTGACTTGTTGGCGTTTCTGTTTCTTTTCCCTTTCTCTTACAAGTCGGGGATCTTGTTTTACAGAAACAGATCGCTTTTGGTGATTGCGTTCATGGGGATCATCTTCTTTGGCTTTCAACTTATGAAGATACGGACAATTTCGAATTATGTGTCCAATAGTACCACATTCAAAACATGATCTTCGTTCAACAAACCCCGAAGTATCATGTGATCGTCTTGCCGATGATGAACTTTGTGATCCCGAGGTACTAGGTTTTGAACTATTTGGTTCATTCCTTTTCATCACTGTTGCTTTCTTGACAAAATCTAAGTTAGATTGATTTTCAAACGTTGCAATTTTGTCCGTTCCCTTAGATTTCACAAAGTTCACATTCTTGTTCTTCTTCTTATTCGACTTCCTTTGAATTTGAGTCGGTGTTTTACCTTTTGGTTTGGTATGATTTTGCTGTTTTTGCACTGTTGGTAATATCTGATTGCCATATTGTTTTCGAACTTCGGCCTTTGGGATAGGAGGGCACTGTGTTACTGTAACACGTGATCCTGTCTTTCCTAAAAACTTACTTGTTGAATTTTCAAAGACTTTACTGATTAATGATTGATTAACATTCTTAATAGGAAAATCTTTGTCCGAATAAATTTTAACATCACCAACAAGAGTGTACAGCAAATCCACACTCTCCGACTCTTGTGCAGACAAGGACTCGATTGCAACAGTCTTAGCGGGTTTTGCAGAAGGATCACACAGAATATGATTCTCAAGAGGTATGTCCTCTTCGTTTATCACCGCATCAGACTTTGCTGAATCAGTATCATCGGATTCATCATCAGAAGAATCGGCATCCTCAATCACAACTGGAGGATCCTGATTCTGTTCAGCAGTTACAAAAGTATCTGCTGACACATCCGAATCTGATGATACTTCTTTCTTGTATCCAAGCCCTGCTGCAAATTCCTCAACGTCCAAAGGAAAAGATGGTTCAAAATGAGTTCTATACTCCTCATCAGGCAGTGCATCAAAATTGTTTCTCACGGGTGGTGGACATTTCTTGTAACCTATGCATGTGACATCCCGTTTCTCTTTCTGAACATCAATGATGTGATCCAACACATAGCTAGAGCTCAAATAACTGTCTAACTTGAGTCGGATCGCCTCACTTTCAGTTTTCACACAAGCCATTTCCTTTTGCATTACCTCAAGACGAGTTATATACAAATTAATGTCAGTTTGTTTTCTGGAAACCATTTTTGTCAGCTCTGTTTTATCTTTCTTCAACGTTTCAATCATTGATTTAAATTCCTTTTCATGGTTTTCATAAAACATGTTGGCTTCAGTGCACTTGGAAAGATCAACGGTCAACTTCTGGTTGTGAATGAATGTCACATCATATTTCTCTTGCAAAGCCTCGTGTTTGCTTTGCAATTCACACCACTTATCATTCAACGAAACATGTTTGTCTTGCAAGTCAAACAAACTAGCTTGTAAAGCATCATGTTTGCCTTGCAACTCAGACATGTTTGCATCCAAATCAGTACATCTAACATGCAATCTATCACAATTATCACAAATAGCAGCAGTGGGTTCATCGACACATACCTGACTTGATGAACTGTCGACATTAGCCATAAAGGCTGAATGGAGAGAAGACGAAGAATAGGCAGCTTGATCCACCAAGATAGATCTTCTTTCAGTTCCTGTTGCAGCTTCTTCCAAAATCTCATCAATGTCCGCATCGACTGACGCACTCGATGTCTCATCCACCTGATCATTGCCTGAAGTGGAGGATTCTTCATCTAAACTTCCACTGTAACCGGAACTGTCTTCATCCTCAGAAGATTCATCACCATTGGTGGAAGATTCTCCACCACTGGCGTGATTTAAATCCTTAACGACTTCAGCAAAACACGCTGTTCCATCTGGAGCATCATTTCCCAACTGGATTGACCAATCACAGCCTTCATCTACTTGAACCACAAGTGCCTGGTTGGCATTAGATGGTCCTGCTTGGTTTTGGTTGTTGACAGGTACCAACGTACGAACATTGTTCCTGTTCTTATTCTGCTGGTTGCCTTGATTTCTGAAGGGATTCTGGTTTCCATGCTGAGATGGCCTCGTACATTCACGCTTGAAATGACCACGTTCACCACAATTGAAACACTTAACAGCCTGCTTATCAAAACCATACTTGGTGTCTTTCTTGCTCTCCAAGCTGGTTCTGCCTGTTCTTTCCATGAAATCCTTTGCTCGCCTAACAGCACTGGCAAAGGCCCACTTGATGTCCATCATCTCCATCTCCTCTTTATCGATCTGCTGATAGTCTTCTTGTGTCAGATTAATGTTACCAATCTGACCTTCCACTAATCCACAGTATGCGCTCACCAAGGTGTTTAGCAGCTCCATGTGTTCCTTTGCTACTTCCACACTGACTTTAGAAAAGCTTGAGGTGTCGAGCTGTACTGTATTTGGCTTTGATTGCTGACCAGCAGATGATGTGCTTCCATAACACACTTGCTGTTGAGGAGGAAGTGGATTCCCATACATGTCTGTTGGTCTGGTAGATTGAGGAGGAAGAGGATTCCCATACATGTCTGTTGTTCCGGGAGATCGAACAGGTAATGGATTTCCGAACATATCAGTTGGTCTGAGAGGTCGTTGGCTTTGTTGTTGTGGTACTGATTGAGGGACTGGTTCAAGCGGATTTCCATACATGTCTGTTTTTGGAGGGACCGGAACTTGGATAGTATTGCCATACATGTCAGTGCTAGACACAAACGCTATTTGAATTGGAGCATGTGAAGAAGGTTTTGTAGAAGTGCTAGAAGTTCCATAATACATTTCAGGATTTTGTGGCACTGGAACTCTTTTTGCCTTGAGAGTTTCTTCCTGATTCTTGTTTTCCAGGATTTGAACAAAGTCATTGAAGCTTGTTGTAGCTAAAGTGCCATTGTACTTCATGATTTCCAAGAAAGTATTCCATTGAGGTGGCAACGCATCTGCAAACTTTTTCACAATCTCTGCTGGAGTTGTAACAATCTCAAAATTTGACAATTCAGTCAGCAGATGATTAAATCGACTTGTCAAATCTCCTAAAGATTCATTCTCCATACAAGTAAAACCATCAAACTCTTTCTTTAGCAGTTCTTTTCTCAATTGACGTGTCGCTTCATTTCCTACGCCCCTTGTCTTCAATGCGTCCCACAACCTTTTCGTTGTCTTGTAACTGACAAATTGATGATAAATATCTTTACTTAACGCCTGAGTAAGAATGGCATATGCCTTCTTTTCCAAATCATAGACCTTCTTCTGATCTTCCGTAAGATCTGCAAACGTAGAAGCAGATGATGCGGCAACTTCTATTGTTTGATCGAAATCTGTGATGAACCGTAACCACAATTCTGTATTTTGACCAAGGACGTATGTATGAAATCTGTCAATCCATCCTGGATATTCGTATAAGTGCATCAACTTTGGAGGCCTATTCAGACTTCCGGTTTCGCTCTCGCTTAAGAGAATGCTTTGAACACTTGGAGTTTGATTTGATACGAATGTCCATTGACCGGTAGATATAGCATTAGCTTGCGAAGATGAATCCGGAGTCGGAGTACCGAAATACATTTCTGTATTTACCAGTCTACCCCATCTTGGATTCATTTTTTATCAAGAAAAATAATACCTGAAAATCACACCTCAAACAAACTGTCAAAGCACAAATACAAACCTTCTGTTAAAAACTGACAGGTGTTTTGACGAAACAGGCTTATGATCTTGTTCGACGAAACAAGATGATCGACGAAATAAGCTTAAATTGATATGCGACGAGACTGATTTGAACTAAATGTGTCGACGAAACAAGCCCACTTGTGATTTGGGCCGCCACACGACGAAACAGAAACCCAAGGTTGACTACGAAACAGAAGCCCAATATGCTAGCCCAAACCCACAACAATGTCCACGAAACAAAAAGCCCAACTACAAAAGATGTCGACGAAACAGGATGTCTCTTTCGTCGTGAAGGTGCTTGACGAAAGGGACCTGTTTCGTCTGATCTATGATTCGTCGAAAAGGTAACTGGGGTTGGTGAGATCTGTCTGACACACCACACCTTTTTCAAACGGCTGGTATGGTGATCTTACTAACTGGTATGGTGTTATAATATTTAATTATTACCTTTTCAATTTCAATTTTCAATACACACAAACAACTTTGACAAGTTAATTTTAAAATCTAAAAGTGAGTTTCATGAAGAACACTTTGAAGGTTTTCAAGAATACAATGAATTTTCCGGTAAACTTATGAGTTTTCCGGTGACCCGAAAAGTTTCCGAAACCCGAATTTTGCTAAAAACTTCACTAAAAACCAACTTTTAATATGTGAGTATGAAAGATAAAGTGATTTTTATAACAACTTCCAGCAAAACACCAACATTTCAGGCGATTTTAA
Source organism: Helianthus tuberosus (assembly GCA_030545235.1). Classification (NCBI taxonomy): domain Eukaryota; kingdom Viridiplantae; phylum Streptophyta; class Magnoliopsida; order Asterales; family Asteraceae; genus Helianthus; species Helianthus tuberosus. The sequence goes on along the minus strand of JARYGA010020263.1, from coordinate 2,345 downwards.
CAAGTTTTTCAGAAAAAGTGAACTTTTCAAAAACCCGAAACACGGCCAAGAACACCTCGGTTTTAACAAGGAAAAGAGCCAATGCTCTGATACCACTTGTAGGTCCGGCTAGGGGAGGATCTAGTCGCCTAATCCTTGTATACGAACCACTCCGGTTGTGCGGAAACCAACCGGAATAGCAAACCGAGATGGAACACGACAATGATGAACACACAAGACTTCACCGATTAACACCTCTTGTATTAATGCGTAGAAAAGATCAGTTACAAGCACAATGTTTACAAATCTATCTTGCAAACTCTCTCTAGTGTGTGTGTGTGTTCTGTTCTCTCCTGTGTTCACTTACTGAAACAGAACAGATGAACTCTATTTATACTACAGACACACATACAAATGACGAAACATAAAACAGGCGACGAAACAGAATCATGGTCGACGAAACACATCTGTTTCCTCGACTTCTGGGCTGATTCGCCGATGTGGTCTTAGGCCCAATCAGTTTAAGGCCCAATCCCTGATTCGTCATCTTCTTTTAGCCCAAGGACTGTGATGTTGAGTCCAGTCCTTGTCTTGTCTCTTTTGTTGGCTTGACGTCTTGTACATGACGGAGGAAATTCGTGTCAACACGTGCTGAACCGAGTCGCGTCCACAGTATCATGTATCAACAGAGTGTAAGCTGATTGGGGCCTGAACCAACATTAGCTACAGAATTTGCACCTATATCACTACAAGAAATACCTGCAAAAGTGGGGACTTCCAAAAAGTCATCGTTAAAGTTCTTATCAGTGTCACCTCTTTTAAATCAATCCATGTTCGATCATAACATAATCTGCCGGTTGATGTTTTAAGGGTTATTAAAACCTTTAGGTGGGCTACTAAGTCACTCATTACCTCCCAAAATAACACCAGTACTGCGTCCCCTAAACCCTCAATTGACACCGCACCATACATCGCTGGACCACCTCTTCAACGCTGCCGCACCACCAGGTAATCTTGTTGTCTTTTATTGTCTCTAATTAGTATTATCTTTACAAATTTCTAGAGTTAGGATGTCAAGTAAGAATGTCAAATTTCTTGAGTTAGAGTAGTATAGCAGGTTATTGTGTTGTTGTGTGAATGTGAGGTAAGAAAGAGCTGAGTTAGAGGTTAATTGCTGCATTTTTTTGATAACTAGGTTTAGAGAGTAGCTGAAGTGTGTTAATGTTTGGGTTTTAGACAATAGTTCAAAACTGTATAAGAATTAAGAAAGGAAGAGATATATGAATATGTAAAGCAGTGCTTTTGAATGATTTAGGTGTATTTATAAAAATTATTGAATGTGTTTTCTTATAATGGGTTTCAACTGGTCTATGTCAACACTTACTAGACTGTTAAGTTTGGCTTTTTTTTTGGCTTAGAAGTATCACACTAGTACATCTAGGTGTTCTAAACGTGTCGTGTTAGCGAGTTGGTGAGTCTAACCCCGCATCTGAAGCAACACAACTAAACCAATTAGTTAAAACTAATTCAATATGCACAAGACTAAAAGAAACTTTAGCAAATCAGTGGAAGTGGAACTGGAACTGGTCCGGTGTTTTACCTGTTGATTTTTTTTCTATAAACGAGTTAACGCCAACCCGCACGTTGCGACGGAACATAATTAAAGCAGAAGCTGCATATAAAAAGCTTTTAAAAATTGACAGAAAGTGTTTGTGCCCCGACCCATTTAATCACGCCAGTATATGCGCAGACGTTTTTTTTAGATATAAAATGTAATTTAAAAATAAAAGTTCAGGTTATTTAATATATACAGGCTACATTGTGTCATCTCCGTGTTTAACAAAAACTCACAAAATGGGATATTGCTAGCCGCAAGCACAATGGACCAAATTACACAACCGGCAACTGCAAAATCTGTGAGCGCCATTAACATCTATGTGATGGCAATTAAACTAAAAAACAACACATCTAAGGATTTTTAGGAAAAGGTAATAGTTTCTTTTTAATCTAAAACGCACATCTAATTCGATTTGATTCCACGTATTGCATGCATATAATTTGGAAATTAGTTTGATTCCATGTTTCTATTTTCATTTCAGCATCTATAGTTGCATTGATTTAGGAGTCATAATCATGTTTGACATTCAAGGAAACCAATCATAAAGGTTTGCAGCGGTTTATCCCCGGTGTCCGGTAGCACCACCGAACCTACACCAAGATTTGAAACACTGTTTTGCAAACCATAAACAGCGATGCAATCTCATTTGTATAGTGGGAAGGTTAATTTCCATAATCGATTATTATTTGTCTTTTTTGCGGTTATACGCAATTATATAGTGGGAACAATACGTGGTTGTAGACGCCTA
>JARYGA010020262.1:0-29134 GCA_030545235.1 Helianthus tuberosus | reverse complement strand
TAATATTATAAAAGCGTGGTATTTTACTCTGATAAAATATTTCCTAACTACGTTCCTGATGTAAATTCCGCTGTCAAAATGAAAAACACAGATACCATCGAAACTGGCCGCGGCTGCCCGTTCCCGAGTAGTTAGGGGACGGGGGTTGCGACAAAAATTAATACCTAACTTAAGAAATTCCTTAGGATAGTTTCAACTTTAAAACTATTTTCCTTTATCGAGCCTTTTCTAACTGGGGTCTAGCCCAGTTAGTATTTTGCTAGCATGGTTGCGTATAACACATCATCACCACCACCAACCACCCCTACCACCAGTAGCCACTGGCGACCATACCATTCCTACCATCATCACAAGCCCTAAACAACCCTAAACTGCTACCACTACCACCATCCACTGTCTACCACCACTATTCCACAACCTAACCACACCAAACTCGAGACCCAACCATTCCACAACCATCGGCTACCACTCGGATCCCTAATCCCCATTCAACATCCATCGTAAGCCACCACAAATCGTCTCGACCACCTGTTGCCACCATCTACCACCTAGTGAAACCTTAGCAACCACCTTTGAATCCCATCATTCACCCAACCAATGGTGGATCAGGATAATAGAAGGGCTTTGTGGTTTCAGGTTATGATAATTATGTCTAGGGTGGGGTTTGATTAAGGTTTTGGTTTGGGGATGGTGGTGAAAGGTGGTAGTCTGAGATTGTGATGAACGGTGGTGATGATAATTAGGTGGTGGCAACTTGAGTTAGATGGTGAGTTCCCAGAGTAGGCACTGTGGTGGTGGTGGTGGCAGTTATGGTGGGTGTAACCAAGATGGTGGTGGTGGCAGGTGGTAGTGGGATTAAATAAACCTAAGTTAATTAAAATTCCACATCATTGTCCATGTCATCAGTCAGGTCATCAAAAACTAAATGAGTTAGACCCTAGTTAGAAAAGGCTTGGAACAAAAGAAATAATCTAAAAGTTAAGACTATCTAAAGAAATTTCTTAAATTTGAATCAATGCTAACCAATTAGTCAAAGTTAGAATTATTAAAATCTTATTTCCTTAATTTCTTAAAACAAATTATTTACTTGTTATTTTACTTCTTACTTGTTATATCATTCTCCCCATAACATATATAGTAACATATGTCATATTCTCCCTATAAAAATTAATATCTAAAAAACGTTTTTCAAAGAAAGTTCAAAAACTTTTTATAAAAAGAAACAATTAGAAACTTTTTGTAAAAAGTACCAAAAAAAAACGCAAAAAAAACGCAAAAAATAAGCAAAAGATTTTAGAAGAAATATAATACGATCACTGAATTTTGAAATCATTTTTTTTAATTTAAACTCTTTTGAATTTATAACAATTGAATCTTTAATTTAAACTCTTATAGAGGTTATGATAAGATACCGGTTAAAAAAAAATTATAGAGTAAAAAGCAATTTTTGTCCACGTGCTTTCCAAGCGGAGTCAACTTGTGTCCTCGCAGCTGAGTCACTATAGTTTGAAAAGCCTTACACTTTGAGTCCCTCCTTCAGTTTTACCATTTGAAATTGATGAAAAGACCATTTTACCCGTTGTCATCAATGTAAAAAGTCTTTTTTACCCCATAATATTATTATATTACATTTAGTATTGTTAGAGAAAATGCCCGAATAGTCCCTATGTTTTGCTCTATTTTTATCTGTAGTCCCTACATTTTTAAAATTACAGTTATAGTCCTCAACTTCTTTAGATATCATATTGGGTCCAATAGTCGAACCCAAATTATTATCACCCAAATTTTTGTCTGGCCCAAAATCATTTAAAACCCTATAGTCACTTTCTACATGCGCATGAGGAGCAGCGCCCGAGGAAACATTTTCCATGCAGCCATAACTCGCCGATGTGATTCGTCCAACTTCTAGACCATCCAAATTCTCCACCTGCGACGCCTGACCTTCCATCTTCTCGGTATCCTCTTCCTTCCCCCGGAGACGCCACCGGATTGTTCGAGTTTTCCGGTTCCGTATGACTTCCGATTATTTCTCCTTCTTCAGCTTCTTCCTCAATTTCCATCTCCGAAGACTTAATATGAACTCTTCCAATCTGATCATTTTGGCCGCTTCCATTCCCAAAGGTGTTAAAACTACCACAAAAAATCAAAAATAGGTAGCCGCCATGCGTGAAGAACTCACCGCCCTAAAAATTAATAACACATGGGAACTAGTTACCCGTCCGTCACATTCCAACGTTATTGGTTCAAAAAGGATATATCGCATCAAATATAAGGCAAACGGTTCCTTAGATCGATATAAAGGTCGATTGGTAGCTCAAGGTTTCACATAAGTTCCCGGTCTCGATTTTCACATACTTTCAGTGTCGTCGTAAAGGCCTCAACAATTCGAGTTATATTTAGTCTCGCCAACATTTATGGTTGGAATCTCCGACCACTTGATGTAAACAACGCCTTTCTAAACGGGCACTTAATTGAAACCGTTTACATGGAACAACCATTGGGTTTCATAGATCCTAAATTTCCAAATCATGTGTGTCGTCTCAAACGTGCTCTATATGGTCTCAAACAAGCTCTAAGAGCGTGGTTTCAATGTTTAAGCACATTCCTCATCTCTCTCGGGTTTTTATGTAGCCGGGCCGACCCATCACTTTTTGTCTACAAAATTGCTAAGGTTTTACTTTATCTCCTTGTGTACATTGATGATGTCATAATTACCGGTAACAATTCTTAGTTCATAAATGACTTCACAACTCGTTTACACAAGGAATTCAAAATCAAGGATCTTGGAAGTTTGAATTATTTTCTTGGCCTTGAAGTCATTCAAAACCATTCGGGTGTACTTTTAAGCCAAGCTAAATATGCCACCAACATTCTTTCAAGAGCAGGCCTTCTTGATGCCAAACCAGTTGCTACCCCACTCAACATTACTGATACTTTTACCTCAATTGGCACTCCATTTCATGATCCAACGTTTTACCGTTCCTTAGTGGGCGCTCTTCAGTATCTCACCATCACAAGACCAGATTTATCGTATGTCGTAAATCGAGCAAGTCAATATCTCCAAACCCAACCACTGCCCATTTTTAACTTGTTAAAAGAATATTTTGGTATGTCAAAGGCACTTTATCCGTTGGTTTAACTTTTGATCGCCCAATCAAAACGGCTTTGGTCGGTTACTCAGATGCTGATTGGGCACGATGTATCGAGACAAGACGGTCAACTTATGGATATTCTATCTACCTAGGAGGCAATCTGGTATCATAGAGTGCAAAGAAACAACCAACAGTTTCCCACTCAAGCTGCGAGTCAGAGTATCGTGCCATGGCTAACACCGCTGCAGAAATTGTTTGGCTAACCCAATTGTTACGAGAACTATATGCTCTCCCACTCGACCGACCCACCCTATTATGCGACAACAAAAGTGCATTATTTCTCAAACAACATCCGGTGTCACCTAAACGAGCCAAACACATTGATATTGACTTCCACTTTAATAGGGAATTGATTTCTGCAGGAAAGTTACACACCAAGTCTGTTCCTACCACGTTCCAGGTAGCCGATATCTTCACAAAGAGCCTCCCAATACCACTTTTTGAACGATTTCGTACAAAGCTTCGTGTCGGACCGCTACCTATTCGCTTGAAGGGGGTAATAGCCGCTAACATCAAGGCAGTTAACATTGAATTTAAATATTTGTAGAATATCAAAGATTGTCTTTTTGTATACTTTAATAAGGAGTCGTTATCTCCTTAATTCATGCCATGCTCTCTGTATATATCTGTGTTGTATTCGGAAATTGAAAATACATACAAAAGATATTTTTCTTTACACATAGGATAGCTTCACGAATACTGAGTTAACCATGACTAAATGTAATTCTATTACTCTAATACCATATTTTTACTACGTTTATTGTTATAATGTAAATTGTAATTAAAAAAATAGTTTATATAATTCGTTAGATTAAATGGTTTTTTTCGACTCGATCAAATTACTTAAATCCTAGAGGACGGCCCCGTTTGTGGTTAGTTGGAAATTTAGAACTATAGCCATATATTATGTGGATAACGTTCTTTTGGAATTCCTTACATGGGGGCTTAGGGGTTGTTGGCAACATCTGAATGGTTAAGTGTTGAACCACTAAGAGGTCTAAACCATTAAGTGTTGAACTAGTAAGAGGTCTGAACCATTAAGAGCCTGTATAATGCTTAACCATTCTGATGCAAATGTCTAACCAATTCAGATTAGAGGTCTTAACCATTCAGACTCTATATAAATCTTAACTATTCAGAAGCAAAGGTCTGAACCATTCAGACATCTGCTCGTGAAACAAAATATAGTCTGAACCATTAAGTGATGAACTAGTAAGAGGTCTGAACCAGTAAGAGGTCTGAACCATTAAGAGCCCCATTAAGAGATAAACAAACAGCCCCTTAGTGTTTAGGCGATAATAGTACAATAACAAAAGCACAAAAGACAACACTATAGCATGAGTACGTAGTTTTCAAGCCTAAAATGACTAAACACCCCTCTCTTATCCACAATGAAACCCTACCAAAATAATGTGAAGAAAGAAAAATAATAGAGATCTACCTAAATTAGTTTGACATACCATGTCAGGTTAATAGCTAATCATTGAATATTAAACAATTTTTCTTATTTTGAGATTTTATTTTATTTAGCAGTTACTTTTATTTGATCAGCAAGTTCTATAATTATAATCAACTGGACAGCTTAACTTGTAATTTTAACCCTACTATTTTCTCTGATCAAATGATCCGGTACGATCCGTTCCATATAATGATCTGGAAGTTATTAGTTTTTTTTAGTCAAAGGATATGAACTCTTATTTTCATTAGATGGAAAAAGGCTAACTGGCGCAGTTACATCAAAACAGAAGCTAGACGGACAACAATCTGCGCCGCCAACCATTTTTGAATCGTAAACCCTAACCTATCAAAGACAAACCCCTGTCCCTGGGGCTGATAAATTGTTGAGGATGACCCGCTGGACCTTAGTTAAGAACTGGATGACTTCTAGTGCTAAGGAGCCAAATATATCAAAGACAAAAGGGACAAAAATATATTGGTTCTCTGCGTAAGCTTTAGCGTGCTTATCCATTTTCTTCGATTCTGACTTTCTTGCTGCATGTCCAGCTACAAACCCGTTTTACCTTAAATCACCCCCCCCCCCCCGGGTGAGGTCCACACAAACATGTTTCCCCACAGCTCAGCAAAAGACGAGCAGATCCGCTGGTTGCAGAGTAGGTATCCCTTCCATAGGATCCTTGAGGAATTCATAGGGGCCTCTTTCTTAGCAGAAACCTAAGCTCTTCTCAGGATGTCCCATAAAACATCCCGCACCCAGTCGTGCCGATATTTAAATCCAGAGAGCTCTTTACAATGAACTGGGTGTTTCTCGTATTTATCCATACAAGCTTATTATTAAAATAATAATAACAACAATAATAATAATAATAATAATAATAATAATAATAATAATAATAATAATAATAATAATAATAATAATAATTACATGAGTTATTCTATATATTAAAAACCAATGCATTTGAACAATACTTTTAACATATTATAATATAATAAAATATTATATTCAGTTTTTTTTTATTATTTTAATATTATAATAATTGTTATTTTCTTTACTTTTTAAGTTTGATAAGTTTGTTTTCAACTGGTACTTGTATAAAAAATACGGGTTCGTTATCGGTACATGAATATAAAAACCAGCACCATACTGGTACATAAAACGCAAAAAGTTGGTACCGGATTGAGTTTTATAGTCTTTTAGTTCGAGAAATTTGGTACTGCTACCCGGTACCATTTGCTCATCCCTGATCACGGGTACCATATGAACAACAACGTTATCGTACAACTTTTTTTTTAGTTTTAGGGGTATGGATGAGAATGGTGCCAACTGATACCCCGGTTACAGTTTCGGTATATGAAGGTAAAAACCTGTAGTGAACCGGTACCAGGAACGCCAAACGCCAGTACCGAATTGATACTTATGATCTTTCGGTTCAGGAAATTCGGTACCGGTACCCATTACTATTTGCTCACCTCTGACTACGAGTTTCTACCGAACAACATCATTACCATACAACCTTTTAGTTGATTTTCTTTCGATTATTTTTTAGTGTTTTTTTCTATATTTTCTTTTTATTCTTTTCAGCAGTTCCATGTGCAACGCATTCTTAGTGATTTCAAACACATATAAACACAGACTAAATAACAAAAGAAGTTCGTCGCAACGCGGTAACGGTTTTTATAACTAGTTATTATTAAATAACTTGCTTATGAATCTGAGGGCAAAACATAAATCCCACAACTTGTGCTGAGAACATCCGTTTATTAAAATATATATATATATATATATATATATATATATATATATATATATATATATATATATATATATATATATATATAGGAATAAGTTAAAATGAGAACCACCTCGAGTTGTAAGAACCAGCGAGAACCACCATCGTGGGGGGCCGTTGACCACGATTTTTTTTTTTACAACTAGATGTGTATATTTTAACACCCTACGCAAAGTTTGGGTTCAAACGGCGCGCCCGAGGGGGTAGTTTTTTACGCCCAAAGTTTGGTTAAAAAAAAAAGAAAAATTAAAAGAAATTAAAAAAACCCAAACTTTGGGCGTAAAAAACTACCCCCTCGGGCGCGCCGTTTGAACCCAAACTTTACGTAGGGTGTTAAAATATACACATCTAGTTGTAAAAAAAATTTCGTGGTCAACGGCCACCCGCGGGGGTGGTTCTCACTGGTTCTTACAACTCGAGGTGGTTCTCATTTTAACCTTCCCCTATATAGGGAAGGTTAAAATGAGAACCACCTCGAGTTGTAAGAACCAGTGAGAACCACCCCCGCGGGTGGCCGTTGACCACGAAATTTTTTTTACAACTAGATGTGTATATTTTAACACCCTACGTAAAGTTTGGGTTCAAACGGCGCGCCCGAGGGGGTAGTTTTTTACGCCCAAAGTTTGGGTTTTTTTAATTTCTTTTAATTTTTCTTTTTTTTTAAACCAAACTTTGGGCGTAAAAAACTACCCTCTCGGGCGCGCCGTTTGAACCCAAACTTTGCGTAGGGTGTTAAAATATACACATCTAGTTGTAAAAAAAAATCGTGGTCAACGGCCCCCCGCGGGGGTGGTTCTCGCTGGTTCTTACAACTCGAGGTGGTTCTCATTTTAACTTATTCCTATATATATATATATATATATATAGGGAGAGGATCATGAGAAAACTACATCTAAATGAGAAAACTAAAAAAAAGCCAAAAGGCATACCAATTTTTTTTCTTTTTACAGTTTTTTATAAAAAAATCGCTACTTTTTATATATAAAAAAAATTTCAAAAAAAAAAAAAAAATTTGTTCTGCACATGTGCATTATATGTGATTATATGTGTACTACACATGTGCACTATATCCGTAATAGTGCACATGTGTAATACAAAAAAAAATATTTTTTATTTTTTTAAAATTTTTTTCCATATATAAAAACTAGCGATTTTTTATAAAAAAATGTAGAAAAAAATTAAAAAATTTTGGTATGTTTTTTAGGCTTTTTTAGTTAGTTTTTTTGTTTTCTCATTTAAACTAGTTTTCTAATGATCCATCCCCTATATTTATATATATATATAGGGTAAGGTTCATGCGAGAACCACCTTTATTGTGAGAACCGCGAGAACCAATGTGAACATGGGGCAATACTGTAAATATATAACAAAATTGAAATTAAGTGTCTCCTCCTAAACACCTGACATTAAGAGCCTCCTCCTAAACACCCACGTCTGATACTCCTGGACTTCAAAATTCGTCATCTCAGTTCACATCCGTCACTCCAGATTCTCCAAAATTCGTCATCTCGATCTTACCATTCATCCTTTATTCGTAGTATATTCGAAATTAGGGCATAAATAAAAGAGTCATCGAGCATATATTCGTTATATATGCGAAATTAGGGCAAAAAAGAACAGAATCATTGAAGATTGTGGCATAATTAGGGAGAATTTGAAGAACAAACGTCCAATGAACTGCCATAACCTAGTTATTGTCGGAATATCCAGCGTCATTACACCGTTCCGTGAATTTGTAAGTTTATAAACTTTGTTTTACATATTTATATGTTAGCATGAAGCTTAATCACCGATTCAGATCTTTTATATGTGAATAGGAGGCTTAATCTTCGTTTCTTATATGCATTAGTGAAAATGGTGTGATGTATATAATTTTTGAGGGATTAGGGGCGATTGTTGTGTGATAGCACAATCTGTAATGTGGTAGTTATGTGCTTTTTTGTATGTAATTTTGTTACTGATTAATGTTAAATATGATTGGTGGTAATACGAAATTGGATTTGTTACGGGTTAGGGTTTTTTTTTAATGAAGCAAAACTTTTGATAAGGTCAGTCATGTTAATGCACATGTGCATAGTTATGCACATATGCATATTTTGCCATATTAGTTTAAAAGGGTCAGTCATATTGATGAAAATGCGTATAATTATGCACATGTGCATAATTTGCTAGAATAGGTTAATAAGGTCATTCCAGTTAAATTGTCCGCGCCTGGTACGTGGAAACAAATTGCCAATATTTCCAACGATTTTGCAGGTTTGGGGGTGGATCTAATGTCGTTGTTTAAGCGGGCTTAGAAAGTTAAGTAACATTCTGGAAGGAAGTATGGTTGGGTGACCAGTCGTTGTGCAGCAGGTACACATTTTTATATGCGCTGGAACGCCGCAAATCAGCGTGTCTACAAGAGCGGATGGGGGTAGAAAACGGACAACTAACGCTGCATCTCCAATGGTCCAGGCTGCAACTTAACCCGTCTGAACTGGATGAGTTGTCGGACTTAACGTATGCAGCGAATGCGGTCTCTTTTAAGGTGGGTCCAGACAGATGGATGTGGTCTCCGGAATCCTCATGGTTATTTACAGTTCGTAACATCAGGAAGATAATCGAGGAAAAGTCGTTTCCAAATGATGGTTTCGGGTTCTTTTGGAACAGATGGGTGCCGCTAAAAATAAATTTATTGGTTTGGAGGCTTGTTTCGGATAGACTACCAACAACAACGAATCTTAGTAGAAGAAATGTCCAAATTCCAGCCCTTGATTGCAAGATCTGCCATGACGGGGACGAAACAACGAGCCAACTTTTTGTTTCATGCAGAATGGCTCAAAGTCTATAGGATTTTGTCGCTGAATGGTGCAAGTTGGGATCAATATTGGAGCTAGATCTGAAGGATTTTGTGTATCTGCATCAGCGCTACTGCGGATCTAAAAAATAGAAACAGGTTATGATCTCAATCATTCAGATTATGCTATTGTTTATATGGAGAAACATGAATGATGTTTTTAATAGGAAGCAAACGAATCTGACACGTCTAAATGAGGAAGTTAACACACTTGGGTTTCTTTGGATAAAAAATAGGGCAAAGTGCAACGCTTTAAGTATATGTTTTTTTATCAGTAACACTCGGTAAGGATCTGATTATTACCAGTAGATATATATATATATTGTTCTTTAGGTATCTGTTTTTTATCAGCAATTTTGATTTCCATCAATGATTTATATGAATGTGATTCAACTCGTTGATCTGTTAACGGTGCTTGTTATGTTATCGCACATATCTTATACAGTGCCATAGCCGACCTAGTATGTATATGTGAACCAAATAAAGTTAATAATATCATTCATGTGCATAGTGAGTTTGAGCAGATTTGTTTAGGATACGTGTATATGATTTTGGGTAATTAGAAAATGCTGGTGTTGTTGTTTTAGGTAATTGTCACACCCCGGATTCCACGTGTCACCGGTGGGCCCGGTGGGGAGTATCGTTACGTGGTTGGCAACATAATAGTCAAACAACACAATATTTAATATGCACAGCGGAAGCAAATGAAAGATTTAATTTAACCGAATATAATATTGTAATATCAAATATCACAACTGTCGATTGTTTATCCACAGACGGATCGAAAATAAAATAGAAACAATAGTTCAACAGACTTTAGGCATCTTAAGGTTGCGAGACTTCTATTGATGCTAAGGAGAAATCCCAGCCAATTACGCTTAGTACCTGCATTTAATCTTTTTTGGAAAATACGTCAGTTTACACTGGTAAATACAATCAACTGACTCATTTTGGAAAATGATTGAAAATTGATTTGGATGCACGTGGCATAAACATTTTATAACTTGGGAGAATTATTTAAATATATAATCTTGTGAACGGATTACATGTTCCTTATGCGTTCAGTAGCCCGGATCGTGTCCGGGTTAAAGATCAATAGACACACCACATTATTCTTTTGTGCACTGACGGGTGTACGCCTACACCCCGCGCTTAAGTCGTGGCCATTTCGTAAAATGATGCCAAGGATATCCGGGACATGGTCATTAACCCCCCAAAGGCTTTTAAGTGAACAAAACTGTTTAAACGAGCCGATCAAATTATTCAATTAACCACCTAACGATGGAAGATTTGATGCCCGACCAAGCGGTATTCTATATACCGTAACCCAAGCCCGTATAGGGAAAATAAGTTAAAAGTATTTACCTGAGCAATGTATAAATCACAATAAGCAAATTGCAAGTAGCTTTTACTGGTACTCCTAATCTGGAACGAAGGTTTATAATAACCTATTAGAATCCTAACGGGTCTTTAATTAAGCTTAGGCTTAGACCGGTTAGTTTCAAAGATACGGTTCGTACGCATGATTAAGCGAAGACCGGATAGAATGTGATTTAGACCCAACAAGTTCAGAGACTTGTTTAATATGGGTCCTTCATGCACATTCTGGATTTTGAGATAAAACCGATAAGGTTTGACCCGTTTCGGCTAATTTATGTAAACTTGTTACATAAACCGCACCGAACGCGTAATGAGCGTAACGGGTAAAAATGAGAGCCATTTATAGGTTTCCTAAGTTAATATGCTCCATATATGTTGTGACATCAGTAAGATATCATTTATTATGCCCGAAATGAATTTAAACGCAAACTATGCCCCGTAGGGGTAGTTTGGTCATTTTAAAGGTTGTAAAAGAGTTTAAGTGTTAACCTGAGATACAGGCCTGATGTAATCAGCAAATATACTCAATTTTACAAGTTATATCAGTAGGTTAAAGTATATGGGTGAAATCTATCATTTATAACCAACTATGCACCGCAGGGGCATTTTGGTAATTTCACATAAGCCGAAAAGCTCAAAACCGAAGTCTGAGTTAATCAACCTTTGCTTACTGTTAAAATATTCTAATTTGCCTAAAATATCAGTAGGTATCAACCCGGGTATGTTCAATATAGTTTTAATACATACCATGCGTTAAAAACGCTTAATAAGGCGATTAAGAGCCGTTTATGGGTTCGATACATAAAGCTGATATTTTTATACTTCCAGGAGGCTTAAAATAATTTATTTAACATATATAATCAGTAGCAAAAGGTTTGGAGTCGTTTAGATATGTAAAACTCATTTTATGGCCCGTAAGGGCAAAACCGACAATTACCGGATTAAGCCTACGACTACTAGTTATGCTCAGCCTAAAATTTATTAAAAATCTTCAAAAATCCCAAAATAATATATTACATCAGTGGATAAAGATTTTGATATAAAAAATTAGGCTTAACTAGGCTATATGCTAATTCCGCCGTTTTATTAACATAAAGATTTAAATTTACGATAATAAGCATAACTCTCAATCTACATCACCAATTGATCTCAAATTTTGGGTGAAAGTTTATATATCAGGAACTAAGGTTTCTACTCTTTTACATTTTCAAAAATCACGTTTTAAAGTGAAAAGGGCATAATGGTCAACATATGAGCGATTAACGGAAACATGCATATTAATTGGATAACTAATGAACCAAGGTGTAATGAACCAAGGTGTATAATCACAGAGGGTTGTACTAACATGTAACCTAGTCCAATTAAAGCTCTGAGGAATTTCTAAAACATGCCTAAACGGGTCAGAACTGAAAGTCAAAGTATAAGTCAAACTATGCGACTTTCGGTTCCGAACAGGTCTAAACAGGAAATTGTCGGGTTGAACATGTTTAGACATGTTCTTACACTTATTACCAAGTTATATTAATGATCAAACAGGTTGTATATGTTCTACATTGCTAATTATGCATAAATTGAAATTTAAGTATCCTGTTGACTTTTTCTTAGCAAGTTTGACCCGACTTTTGACCTGGTTAGAGTGGGAATCAGGGGGAACCCTTTTGAGGGTTTATTACCCACATAATTACCAAATTATAACTACTTTTGATTCGACTAATCACTGGATGATTTGTGATTAATCTTATAGTCAACCGTTAATTACGACGGTTTGACTTTTGAGCTAAAACTAAGCTAAAACTTAATTAAGAAGGGATTAGCAAACTTACTAAAATCCTATGCACGAATTGTGATCACTTGAGAGCAGGCTTGAGCTCCAGGAATGATCAGATTGCAAGAGGAAGGTGTGAAGAACAATGTTTCACATAATGGCCTTTTATAGTGAATTTCTCACCATAATTTGTTGACACCAAGGTCTAGCACTGACCACAAGCTGCCCACAAGTGTCCCTAGTGCTCTAAGACTTTTTAGGGGTCGCCCATAATGCAAAAATATCTGTTAAAGGTCGGTTGAACGCGAATGCAGGAGGCTGTCTGCATTTTTTGTTACTGTAGGTCTGACGCGGCCCGCGTAAAGGTAGGTTAACCTTTACGCGGCCCGCCTTAACCCCCGAAATCAGATTTCTCATTTCCATTTTCCACATCTTGTCCCTTGGCCTTTCGAAAGGGCAACTGAGCTAATTACTTGCAATTTGACCCCTTATTATTTACCCACAAGGGCTTTAGGACTTATACCCACTTTGCCAAGTCCCTGGACACTTCCGGTTAACCCGAAAAGTCATAACTTTCAACGTTAACGCTTTAACCCCTCGCACACGAATTTGATCATAACTTTCTCATACGATAACGAAACTTTATGAAATTCATATCGTGCATTCTAGTGAGCATAATTTACTGTTACAAAGCTTCGGGTTTTGTCAAAAGGTCACTCAGAGGTAAAACTTAGACATGTTGACACATTTAACCCCTGTAGTTTGTAATCTCTCACTTTTAGCGTCGCATGATCCATGATTTATTCGTTTGACGCTATAAACATCATGTAGGGTTAATGTACAATATATTTATTCAATGTTGACACGTATATTCACATACTTTCCATGTTTGCCAACTTTAGTCTTTTCATAATATTCTTCCACACGTTTAAACATATGACACGTGTCAACACATTAT
Organism: Helianthus tuberosus; assembly: GCA_030545235.1. NCBI lineage: Eukaryota > Viridiplantae > Streptophyta > Magnoliopsida > Asterales > Asteraceae > Helianthus > Helianthus tuberosus. Next base: position 15,792 of record JARYGA010020262.1, on the reverse strand, counting down.
AGGACGTGAATTTTCGAGGTGTTACATCATCACCCCCTTAAAATAAATCTCGACCCGAGATTTACTGAAATAAGTAAGGGTATTTTTCTTTCATCGTGGATTCAACTTCCCACGTGTATTCGGGACCTCTACGGGCATCCCATTTGACCTTTACAATAGGTACATGCTTCCTTCGAAGCTTCTTAACCTGTCAATCTTCAATCGACAAAGGTTTTTCCACAAATTTTAAGCTCTCATCTATATGCACATCTGTATGCGGTATTAGCAGTGATTCGTCAGCGAAACACTTTTTCAGATTACACATGTGGAACACGTTGTGAATTCCACTGAGCTCTTCTGGTAAGTTTAACTTATAGGCAACTGACCCGATACGTTCGATAACCTCGAAAGGTCCTATGTATCTCGGGCTTAGCTTGCCTTTCTTACCAAACCGCATCACTCCCTTCTAGGGTGACACTTTAAGTAGGACTTCGTCACCCACTTCGAAGTGAAAATCTTTACGCTTTGGATCAGCGTAACTCTTCTGCCTATCCCGGGCAGCTTTGAGACGGTCACGAATCTGGACAATCTTGTCCCTCGTTTCGAACACTATCTCTGGTCCTGATAATTGGACATCTCCAACTTCCGCCCAACAAACTGGCGTTCTACACTTTCTACCGTATAATGCCTCAAAAGGCGCAGCCTTGATGCTGGTGTGATAGCTATTGTTGTAGGAGAATTCGATTAACGGTAGGTGTTTATCCCAACTACCACCCAAATCGATCGCACATGCACGTAGCATGTCTTCCAACGTTTGAATAGTACGCTCACTCTGACTGTCTGTTTGAGGATGGTAAGCCGTACTAAAGTTCAAATGTGTGCCCAAAGATTGTTGGAAACTCTTCCAAAAATGTGACGTGTATCTAGTATCTCTGTCAGAGATAATGGCCACAGGTATGCCATGTAAGGCTACAATCTTATCCACGCACAACTGGGCTAACATATCGGAGCTATAAGTCTCCTTGATGGGTAAGAAATGTGCTGACTTAGTCAGTCTATCAACGATCACCCATATAGTATCATTTCCTTTCCTTGTCTTTGGCAACTTGGTGATAAAATCCATCGTCACCATTTCCCACTTCCACGTAGGAAGTTCAGGCTGTTGTAGCAAACCCGACGGTTTATGATGTTCTGCTTTGACTTGCGCACATGTCAAGCATTTTGCTACATAGGCGGCTACAGACTTTTTCAAGCCTATCCACCAATAGTTTGCCCTTAGATCCTGGTACATCTTATCAGCTCCAGGATGAACGGAGTATTTGGAACTATGGGCTTCCTGGAGGATGACATCTCGAAGTCCTCCATAAATTGGAACCCATATTCGTCCATTCAATCTTAGAATTCCGTCCTTGCTAAGAGTTAACTGCTCCTCAGTTACTCCTAACTTTTCATTAGGATAATTAGCTTCCAACACAGCTTCCTTCTGTGCAGCTAACAACCTTTCTATTAAACTGTTCTTTATCTCCATGCGCTTGGCATTGATTCGAATGGGTTTCACCCTTTCCTTCCGACTCAAGGCATCGGCGACTACATTCGCCTTGCCGAGATGGTATCTAATTTCACAATCATAATCATTTAAAGTCTCCATCCAGCGGCGCTGCCTCATATTTAATTCCTTCTGATTAAACATATGTTGGAGGCTCTTGTGATCAGAATAAATCACACACTTGACACCATATAGATAGAGCCTCCAAAGCTTCAGTGCGAATACAACGGCACCCAGCTCCAAGTCATGGGTGGTGTAATTCTTTTCATGCACTTTCAATTGTCGTGAAGCGTAGGCAATAACTTTGCCTTTCTGCATAAGCACACACCCCATCCCGGTGTGCGATGCATCACAATAAACCACAAATTCTTCGATTCCATCAGGCAATGTCAACACAGGAGCATTGCTCAACTTCTGCTTGAGAATATCAGAGGATTCTTGCTGCTTAGGACCCCAAACAAACTTAACCTTCTTCTTAGTTAAGGAGGTTAGGGGTGCAGCAATCCTTGAAAATTTTTCAATGAAACGCCTGTAATATCCTACCAATCCTAGGAAGCTACGAATCTCTGTAGGCGTCTTTGGCTCTTGCCAGTTCATTACGGCCTCAACCTTAGCGGGATCCACCTGGATACCACGCTCGCTAACCACATGTCCAAGGAATTGGACTTCACAAAGCCAAAATTCACATTTAGAGAATTTGGCATAGAGCTTCTCCCGCTGAAGTAATTCTAGAATGCATCGAAGGTGCTTCTCATGGTCAGCTTGGTTCTTCGAGTAGATGAGGATGTCGTCAATGAAAACGATGACGAATTTATCCAAGTAAGGCTTGCAGACGCGATTCATGAGATCCATGAACGCGGCTGGTGCATTAGTGAGCCCAAAAGGCATCACTAGGAACTCGTAGTGACCGCAACGAGTCCTAAATGCAGTCTTGTGAACATCTTCATCTTTAACCTTCAACTGATGGTAGCCTGACCTCAAATCAATCTTTGAGAAATAACTTGACCCTTGAAGCTGATCGAACAGATCGTCGATCCTGGGCAAAGGATACCTATTCTTGATCGTGACTTTATTAAGCTCGCGATAGTCGATGCACAGATGCATCGACCCATCCTTCTTCTTGACAAACAGGATTGGCGTGCCCCAAGGAGACGAGCTAGGTCTAATGAAACCTTTAGCCAACAATTCATCTAGCTGTGTCCTCGACTCCTTCATTTCTGTGGATGCCAATCTGTATGGTGCTCTAGCAACAGGTGCTGCTCCGGGGATGATGTTGATTCTGAATTCAACTTGTCTATCCGGTGGTAAACCAGGTAGATCTTCGGGAAAAACTTCTGGGTATTCAGAAATGACAGGGATTTCTTCAATCTTGGGCTTCGGCTCATCGATAGTCACTTGTGCCATGTAGATGACACAACCCTTCTTCAAACACTTGGATGCCTTGAGCATAGTCACTTGCTCAGGCAATCCATACCGGGTATCTCCCTGAATAGTAAGTGGTTCACCAGACGGAGTCTTGATCACCACTTGCTTCTTATTACAGAGGATTTGGGCCTGGTTATGAGATAACCAGTCCATACCCAGAATAATGTCAAAACCAGCTAACTTCAAAGGAAGTAATGATAAAGGAAAATAGTGGTTCTTAATGGATATGAAACATCCATCTAATATGGTTGAGGCGGTTTCTATGGTGCCATCAGCCAATTCCACCTCATATTTCACTCTTAAGTTTTTAACAGGTAAGAAATGTACCTGAATCGAAAAGCACTCTTGCATAAACGTCATTTATAAGAAATGTACCTGTTATCACATTGTCATCATGGACTGCTTCCTTTGCATCCATTCTGAAGACCCTAACATTGGTCTTCTTGGCCTCTTCAGGCTTCTTGGCATATTTCGGGCAGTTGGTCTTAATGTGCCCCTTTTCATTGCAACGGTAGCACGTTGCGTCATTCATCTTCTTGCAATCCAAGGTTTTGTGATCCGTGGACTTGCATATACCACAAGCATAGGTTTTTGACTGAGTCTGTGAGTTCGAATCAAGTTTGCACTTTCCAAAGTGCTGTTTCTTGCAAATTTTGCATTTGGGCTTCTCACCAGAATGATGCCCATCTTTCCTTGACTCCGATCCTTTCTTGTTGTCACCGTTCCCACGGTGCTTCTTGTTCGATCTCCGTGAACTATCATCTTCAGGTTTTCTCTTCTCAGCCTCTTTGTTTCTCAGCGATCTTTGTCGGACCGCATCCAGAGTAAGTGACAAAGATATGTCAGCTACAGACCTGAAGGTAGCTGGCCGAGAAGCTTTTACGCTTGCCTTGATTTCCGAGGCTAAACCGCCGATAAAACGAGCTATTCTTTTTGGCTCTGGGGTTACCAGATATGGAACTAACCGGGACATCGTGTTGAAGCTCGTTAGGTAAGCTTGACAGTCAAGGTTTGTCATCACCAATGATAGAAAATCAGAATCTATCTTCTCCACCTCATGCTGAGGGCAGTAATTTTCCCTGATAAGGGCAACAAATTGATCCCATGACATATTGTACAATGGGATTTTCCCGGTGGCTTGAATCAGAGATCTCCACCATGCTAAAGCTTCACCCTTAAAGGAATGCGACACAAACTTAACCACATCCTTTTCAACGCATCCGCTGATATCTACCACCGTGTCCATCTCGTCTAGCCACGTCATGCAGTCGATGGCTCCCTTTTCCCCAGTAAAATCCCTGGGCTTACAAGAAACGAAGTACTTATAGGAGCAACCCTTGTTACGGGGTTCTTGATTCAGTACCATTTGTTGGGATGGAACACTTTGATGGTTGGTGGACTGCCGATCATCATCATCTTTCTTGGGTCCATCCTTTTTGGGAGGAGGCTTGCTATGAGCCTCTGAATGTGTCTTGGGCTTTGAATGCGGTGCAGATTGGGTCCTACTTCGAGTCCCACTATAATCTTCGTACTGCCACTCCAAGGCCCTTGTAACTGCGCCATCTACTAGCGCTTTCAATTCAGCACCCGTCAAAGTAATTCGGGCGTTATCGTTTTCCTCCACTGGATGGCTATTTATTTCGTCAGAATTAGCCATTTTAATTGAACTGTTACAGAAAACAAGGACAATAGTTTACTTGGGAGTTTATTATGGAATTGTCTTTTATGGCAATTCATTAACCATGGTAACAGAGACCATATTTGGTTAATTTATAAATCATATTTATTTAGGATTTCTATTATAATTTATTCTAATTATAAAACAATAACAGTTTTATTTGTGGCACAAAATGCCTAGTCACAAGGACATTTATAAATTATAAGCTATGATTTCAGAGAATCAAGGCTTTTAAGGTTTGAATATAGTTTATTACCCTTTTTCGGACAGGGAGTCATCGCTACCACTGTCTTTTGGCTCATGTAGAAATGAGCAAGGCCCGTAGGCACCATATTACCAACGTATGGTAAAAATATGATCATCTTAATTGATGATCTTAACCCATGATTCAGAGATCATTAAATTTGGGTTAGGAACCTTTTAAGGAACCCTTATATATATATAAAAATGACGTGTGATTTTAACGAATCACGTCTGTCAGGAATGTTAATATGTTTTTAGATGTTAACTTGGATTTGAATCTTTTGAACAGGTCTTACCATCTTGGCCTGGTCTTATGATGACCCGAAGGCTAGGTTTCACACTTTAAGATTCTTAATTAATAATTACATAGGCAGATTATTTCAAAAGGAATGATTTTTAATTTATGTATTTCATATATAATTTATTGATGCACATAATGGCAACATGAAATTTATAAAACAAAAATTCCATTAATTTATTTAAAATATTACACATTGCCCTAAACGGGACTTTTTCAACAAACATTTTCCCACGCAGGGGTCAAATAACATACTAGTCCTCGCAGGGACTTTAAGCAAACATACTAGTCCACGCAGGGACTTTAAACAAACATACTAGTCCACGCAGGGACTTTAAATGAACACCATACCCTCGCAGGGGTTAATAGAAAGATAGACCCACGCAGGGTCAAAACAAACACACATACATACCCACACAGGGGCTTAAACAAATACAGCAAATACAGGCCCACGCAGGGGCTCAACTGATACAAGGAAAAACAACAGTGGAAGGATTTAATGATCCTTCTTGCTCTTCCCTTTTATCAAGCTTGTTAATCCTTGGAAGAAAGTCTGTCTCTCCCTGCGGTCTCTGTGAACTTCCCGTTCAACTTGATTCAACCTCTGAAGGAGTTCTTCATGCTCAGGTGGGGAGAACCTCGGCGGCTGCGATTGAGTCCGAATAATAGGCCTAGGAGGTATCTGGTACCCCTGTGTTGGGTACCCTACTCCCCATGCAGCTCCGTATTGTCCTTCCGGGTGTAGGGCATTGTAGTTGGATGCCACCATGTAAGGGTCGGCCTCTGCGTACCCATAGTTGTTGTGAACCGGCGGCTCGAACGGGTTGTATGCCATGGAACCCGTGTACGCTGGAATTGGGTTGTCAAAACCCATTGGTGGCGGCTGCGGTACAGCTGGGTTAGAGGGTCCACCCATTTGTGGGTCCTCCTGATGTGGTGGATAGTGGCTGCCACTAGATTGACGAGGAGAGCTGAAATGGAAGTCTCCTGCTCGTGACGACATGCGCGCACCGGATCTCCTTCGCCTTGGCGGTTGCGGAGGTGCCGGTTGCACTGGCGGCGGTGGAGGCGGTGGCGTGACTGCCACGAATCTGGAATCCACAGAGGGATCCTGTTGTTGTTGCGGCTGCTGCTGAGGCGACGAATGGCGAGGAGGTGTAAAGTACCACTCGTGCCGGTTGAACAAAGCTTGAAAACTGTCTGGACCACCGTAGGGTGATCCGTGGAAAGAAGATCCATCGGAGATCTCGATGGGATGATTTGGCGTACCACTAGCAGGTTCGACGGGATCAGTGTCCTCGTCTATGTCCTCCGCGTGATCTCCGGAGTAGTGATCTTCTGGCCCCAGTGGGTTAAAACCCACGGGTTCTTGGATGTAATTGGCCGGGTTAAACCGGCCCCTGAAAACAGGTGTGGGGTCCCTGAAAGAATGATGCGATAAGGATCACTGTAAGGGTATATACGAAGGCTGAGGGTTGTTGGGCTCGTACTCCGGTTGTGGCCCATAAGGGTTTTGAACCGGAGGTGTAGAGCTGTGTGATACCGATCGTCTGGCTGGTTCAAACAAGTTCCTCCTATTCTACCGAGGGTCGTCACTCTCGGTAGTAGATGGAGCTCGCACATTCGATGGTCCTGCCTCGTTGTCATTGGGGGCGGTGATTGGCCCCTTGCCTCTTCCTCTTCTCCTGAAGAATCTTGGCGGCATTTTGTTAATCTTGTCAATATGGCATGAGATAACAAAACAAAAATATATGCAAAATAAAGGACAACACAAACAAAGTGGAATTTGTCCTATGTTATATGGCTAGACTCGAAAGTTTAGAATTTTTCAATTGTGTAACTGAGATTAAACACAAAAGGCTAGTGTTTAATTCACTCAGTGTTGGCTCTGATACCAACCTGTCACACCCCGGATTCCACGTGTCACCGGTGGGCCCGGTGGGGAGTATCGTGACGTGGTTGGCAACATAATAGTCAAACAACACAATATTTAATATGCACAGCGGAAGCAAATGAAAGATTTAATTCAACCGAATATAATATTGTAATATCCAATATCACAACTGTCGATTGTTTATCCACATACGAATCGAAAATAAAATAGAAACAATAGTTCAACAGACTTTAGGCATCTTAAGCTTGCGAGACTTCTATTGATGCTAAGGAGAAATCCCAGCCAATTACGCTTAGTACCTGCATTTAATCTTTTTGGGAAAATACGCCAGTTTACACTGGTAAATACAATCAACTGACTCATTTTGGAAAATGATTGAAAATTGATTTGGATGCACGTGGCATAAACATTTTATAACTTGGGAGAATTATTTAAATATATAATCTTGTGAACGGATTACATGTTCCTTATGCTTTCGGTAGCCCGGATCGTGTCCGGGTTAAAGATCAATAGACACACCACATTATTCTTTTGTGCACTGACGGGTGTACGCCTACACCCCGCGCTTAAGTCGTGGCCATTTCGATGGATCCACAGAGCAGCACTGGACGAACAGATGTTGATTTTGAAGAAACTCCATCGATCGTTGATCATGCTCAATTATCTGCATATCAGAGAGTTTTAATTGAGGATTTTAAATCCGCCACCTGCAAATCCAAATCCAATTGCAAGTACAAGTGCTGTAAACGAGTTTTTTAATGGTAATTATGTTAATTCAGATCTCTAAATTGATTTTAATCGTAGCAATGATTTTATATTGTAGTAGTTGTTTTTTGAAGTTTGAATGTTGATTATATTTTTGATATGAAAGCAACATGCACAAATTCGCATGTTATTACTCTTACAATTCGCATTTGATTTTTTTTATCCGTTTTCGCATGTTATGGTATAATAAATCGCATATATAAAACAGATTAATCAAAATCATCATTTTCGCATGTTATTGTTCATACAATTCGCATGTGTGTTTGTTCTTTTATGATGGAATTAATATATCGCATGTACTAGTCCGATAATTCGCACGTGTTTTTGTTTTCTGATTTTGGTTCTTGTAGATGAAAGGGTTTACACTCCGGAAGTTCAAGCATCAGCTACACCTGTTGTTGGAATGCAATTTATCTCTATTGAACAAGCATATGCGTTTTACCAATCATATGCTAAGTTAGCTGGTTTTTCTATTCGGAAAGGTGGTGAAGTACACAGTGGTGGTATAATCAAAACTAAGTATTTTGTTTGTTTAAAAGAGGGTCATAAGCCACTGTGTATTGACGATCGTTCGAAGTAAAAAAAGCAATTCAAAACAAGGAACAGGAGGACTATTAGAACTGGATGCAAAGCTCAACTTATGATTTGCACAGTGGATGGTAGATTACATACAGTAAAGAGATTTGTTGATGGCCATAATCATAAGTTTGTATGCCAAGATGATATTCACATGTTGCCAGCTTACAAACAATTATCAGATGTCCAGGAGGAGTTGGTTTGGGAACTAGACACTTTAAACCTTCGTCCTGTCAAAGCTTTCCATATAATGAGGAAACGTTATGGTGGTTTCGAGAACGTTGGTGCCACGGTTGATGATTGCAAAAATTTTAGGAAGCGAATTAACAGCTATATAGGAGAATATGATGCTGACATGGTGATTAATAGGATGACTAACAAAAAACAGTATATAGCTGATTAGTCGTTTGAATATTCTTCTGATGATGACAAACGGTTAACTGGTTTTTCTGGGCAGATGGTTTATGCAAGCTTAACTATATGGAATTTGGGGATGTGATATCGTTCGATGCAACTTTCAAGACAAACAGGTAAGTTTTTCAAGACAAACATGTTTTTTTTACTAATTTTCGCATGTTATATGTCTTCATGAGCTTGTAATATCGCTTTTGTGTAGACATGTTGAAGGATTGATGTTGAGTATATCGCATGTTATACTGTTTGTTTTCGCATGTGATATCTGTTTTTCGCATGTTTTAAATGTGATTTCGCATGTGTATGTTCAGGTACAAGATGGTGTTTGTTCCGTTCACTGCCATTGACAACCACTGTTGAAATGTAACGCTTGGAGCTGGGTTGTTGGCATCGGAGAGCATTGAATCATATAAATGGCTTCTGAATTCATTCTTAAAGTCATTTGGTCGGCAGCTAAACGTTGTAGTGACGGATCAAGACCCTGCTATGAAACAGGCTATTGAGGAGGTTTTACCTATCAGCAGACACAGGTTGTGCATGTGGCACATAATGAAAAAAGTGGCAGATAAGGTATAGCATGCTATATTGTCTTTCGTTAGTGTTATGTTTTTTATATCATGTTATAGGCTGATATAAAAAGCATTTATTGTTATAGGTTGGACACGAGTTGTGCAATAACGATGAGTTTAAAAGGAGGGTGTGCAACATTGTGTGGACTGATTCCATTGAGCCCAAAGAATTCGAGAGACAGTGGAAGTTGGTGATGATTGAGTTCGGTCTCACAGAAAACAAATGGATTGATGATATGTTTGTGATGAGATCCATGTGGATTCCGGCTTTTTACCAGCACGAGCCAATGTCGGGACTTATGAGAACAACTTCAAGATCAGAGAGTGAACCATTTTTTCTGCCAGGTGGCTAATTCACAACTCACTCTCGTGGAGTTTATGAATTATTTTGATGGTGCAATGGATGTCCAACGGTTTAATCATAGAAAGAATGATCATATTTCAAGATATACTGAGCCTGCTGATTTGAGCGGAACTTCTTTGGAAAAAGATGCTGCTAAGAGATTCACCAGGTCTATATTCTTTGATCAGCAAATAGAGATTTGTGGTACAATTTCTGAATGTCTGCCGATGGACACCAAAGTAGAGGGTCCACAGATCAGGATATTGTTGAATGACTTTAAAGCCCATGAAAATGGTTTATTGGAGGTACTATAGCATATGCAATATGCGATTTTGGTTATGTCATGCGATTTTAAATTTTATTTAGTTACATGATTTTTAGACATGCGAAATTGTTATGTTACACATGCGATTTTAATTTTTAATATAATTTTTTTTTGGTTTTTCCTAGGTGTGGTTCAAGAATCTTGAAAATGATGTAACTACACAGTGTAGCTGTTTGCGGTTTGAGCAGTATGGGCTGCTGTGCAAACACATCTATTTTCTTTTCAAGATGTTTGGTGTTAAAGAAATACCAAACAAATATGTTACGAAGAGATGGACGAAGGATGTGGTGCCGAATGAGTTAAATGTGAAGTACAATCTAAATGTGGGTGGCAAGGATGTGCAACACAAGGCTAAACGTATTGCTCGTGAAATCATCCACACAGGGGAGTATTTGGTTAGCAATTTGATTTCTGACCTTGATCAACTTGTTTTAGTGAGGGATCAAATGATGCAGCTTAAAGAGAGAGTTGATCAGAGTCGCATTACCAAGCAACTTGATCCAAAATTTGACCGATTTTCAATGTTGATTGGTTATCAACAACCAGTAACTAATGCTCCTCCTACTGTCCGTGTTCCGGCTGGTATAAGAAACAATGGTCGCGGCTCCCATAAAAGGATTAAATCTAAGAAGGAACAAATGATCAGCCGCAAAGGGAAAAAGTCAAGGACATGTAGCTTATGTAATGTAAAAGGTCATGAAATTCGGACTTGCGAGGAGTTGAAAGCCAAACAACAAGGTAAACAGCAAAAAAAGAAGTCGAAGGGCGTCCATATAAAAATTTTTGCCAGTGACAAAGACAATGAGGTCGAAGACGACGAAGAGGAAGATGAGTTTCAAGATTACAGTAGCGATGATGGATCTGAAGAAGAAGATCAGTGGGAGGAGGTTTCGGAAGATGATGAGGATGAGTAGTTTTTTTCTAAATGTACATGCGAATTCACACGAAACACATGCAATTTTGTATTCATCTGTTTATATCATTTTTCTCATGCGATTTTAGTGTATAAACTTGCGATTTTATATGCTTCAGTTTATAATAATTCTTACATGCGAATTCACACGAAACACATGCGATTTTGAGTTATCGAACATTTTTAGTATATGCTATTTCACTTTTAGTACATATAATATGTGATTACACTTGTTTTTTATGTGACAGATGGCAATATCATTCGTGCGATTTAATATTTATAAGCAAATATAATATGTGTTCAAAACATGTACACCAAATATAAATATAGTTGTTATTGTCTAACACAGCCACAACCACAAAACGATTAAAAAGAGAATTTAGTTACTTGAAGCAAATATTTTGTCACGTTAAGAAGAGCTGAACTCCATCTTCTCCTTCACAGTGTTTATAGAATTTGTCAGGAAAGAGAAGGCTAAGTCATCAGCTCGAGATTGCTCCTTTATGTGTTCCAAAGCTCTTTCCTTGAAGCTTGATGGTTGTTCTTGAAGTAGGCGTTCCCATATATCTTGATTTTTCTTGATTTGTTCAAGAATTTTGCCCCGCACATCAAGAACAAGAGGAGAAGAGTTGACATCAGTGCTCAGTTATGTCAACGTGCGAGTTGACAAAAGCTCTTTGATTGCAATGTTTTTTATTTTTTTCATCATCTTCAGATGCCATTTTTTTGTTGGTCTGTTTGTGTTTGTTCTATGTATGTCTTAATATGGAAGTTAGTTGTATCTGGGATTTTATATTAATATAGTAAATTTATTATGTAGGTAGGGTGGTAAGTTCAGTAGTATTTATTGTAAAATTGTTCATTACATGTCAAATTACAGTCACATCGGCAATAATTTAAGTTTTTTTTTATATAAAATACTTCTAATTTAGTTTTTAAGATTCGTTAATTTTTTTTTTTTTTGCGTTTTTAGGACAGTAATTTGAAATTAGTTGCAGTGTTTTATTCAAAATCGCATTTGAAACATAAACAAATTCGCAAACTTTAAGAAATCAGAAGATAATTCTTTTTTAATGAAATCGCACGTTTTAAAGCATGAATTCGCAAATTATATCAAATTTCAAAGATTATTAATTAACTTTTAATTATAATCGCATGTGTATTGTCATGAATTCGCACCTTATTGTACACCTTTAGTGTTTTTCGCATATAATGTTATATGAATTCGCAAACTTTACAAAAAACACACCCTTTCTTTTTAATTTTCACCCTGCATCATCTTCTTCGATAGTCGGTCCATCGATTTGTTTCAGTTCTGAATTTCCAAATTCATCAGAAGTTCAATTCGAAGAAGGATATGGTGGATAGGAATCGATCGTTTTTTGAGTAATTGTTATATTTTTCGATTACGTTTTTGATTAAGAATCTTACGTTATGATTTTGAGGTTTTGTTTGCTGATTACCAGGGTTTTTTATTTCGTAATGGACGATTTTAACCTTGGCGGTTTCATATATTTATGTTTATTTGATTAATTTAATAGTTAAACACGGGGTAATTTTTAGATGATCCGACGGCCGTGGTTATAGCGTACATATTGTACGATTAGGCATATTGTATGATAACCGGCCTCTCTCTCTCTCTCTATATATATATATATATATATGTATGTTTGAAAAAAATGATTATATATATATATATATATATATATATTGTAGTATAGACCACCTCGTGGTTAGTGATGCATACTAGTATTGTATTTTTATTCCAGTTGTATTTGTAATAAATATAGATGCATACTATAAAATAGAGTAAGTCGATATGTTCGACGGATTTTGGATCAACATGTTTGTTGTGTGATTGTTGCATTGGATATTTTTATGCGATATTAATACATAGTAATTGTTTAAAATCCAGATGGCCGACGCAGCAAATCCGGAAAACCAGAATAATGAAAATCAAATAAATAATTATGAAATTCGACACCTTGTAATCCAAGGAATTAGAGATGCCATGCCAGCTATTATCCAAAATGTTAGGGACGCGGAAAATAATGATAAAAGTGGTAATGGAAGTAAACGAACCCATATGGAACCTAGTCACAGCGTGGACAATGGACCCATTTTTCAATTGCCAATTCCAAAAAGAAGAAGAACCATGTCTTATGGTTGTTCTTACAAAGAATTCTGGTCCTGTAAACCAATAGAATTATCTGGCAATGAAGGGGCCATTGCAGCTTTATGCTGGATAGAAAAGACTGAGGCAGTCTTAAAAATAAGCAAATGAGCAGAAGAAGATAAGATAATGTTTGCCTCCAATTTGTTTAAGAACCCAGCCTTAGAATGGGGGAACACTATCCTCCAATCTAGGGGAAGTGACAGGGTTTACAATATGGAATGGGAGGAATTTAAAAATATGGTAGAAAGGAAATTCTGCCCTCCCAATGAAAAGGAATAGATAGCAAATAAGTTCTTAAACCTTAGAATGACTGGAGTAGATAGTAAGGGTTACACTACTTTATTCTTTGAATATGCTAGAATAGTGTCAACCCTTGCATCGCCTGAACCAGTATTAATCTCCCGCTACATCTGGGGATTAATCAGTGAGATAAGGCATGTAGTCAAGGCAACTAGATCTCAAACTATAGAAGAAGCCGTAGAACTAGCAAACACCTTGACTGATGAATTAGTGCGTACACGAGAAGGGGACCAGAGGAGAAACCTAGCTCAAAGGCTTACCCAAGAATTTCGCTATGGTAATTCCAACCGTGGGAAAAAATGTAGGTTCTACCTCTGCACCTTATTGTAAGGCTTGCAAGAAGAAGCATTCAGGAAGATGCTCCACTTACTGCAATTTCTGTAAGACACCAGGACACAAGGAAGAAGATTGCAGGAAGAAACCTAGTAATGGATTATGCTTCAACTGTGGAGAAAATGGTCACATCAAACCGAACTGTCCGAAACTAGCTCCTTCCACGAACAACAAATCTACTAAAAATGCTAGAGCATTTGTTCTGACTGCAGAAGAAGCAAAGATGATCCCGGATGTGATCGCCGGTACGTTTTTAGTTAATGATGTTTTTGCTAAAGTATTATTTGACTCTGGTGCGAACCAAAGTTTTATTAATACTTCATTTTGCAAACTTCTCAATCAACCATTAACTAAACTCCCACAAGAATGTCTAGTAGAGACAACAAATGAGGAAACCATTATGATCTCTGAAATCTTGCAGGGAGCAAGAATATAATTTTTAAATCAAAAATTTATTGCAAACCTTTACCCAATGAATCTGGCAGGATTTGATATTGCGTTAGGAATGGATTGGTTAATAGCCAATAAAGCCAGTATTTTATGTGATAAAAAATCGATCCAAGTAAATTCACCAAAGGGTGTAAATATCACAATTAAAGGAGATAAACCTTCTAGATCCACAAAATTCATCTCTGTGATGAAAACAGCAAGTTATATAAGAAAAGAGTCATTAGTGTATTTGATTTCCATAATCATTAATACTAAAGGAAAAGAATTGAAAGATATTTCAGTAGTATCCTAGTTTCCAGATGTGTTTCCAGAAGAATTGCCAGGACTACCTCCAGACAAAGAAGTTGAATTCAGAATCCACCTGCTACCAGGAACATCACCAATTGCCAAAGCACCTTACCGTTTGGCACCCGCAGAAATGCAGGAACTGAAGAAACAGTTAGACGAATTGTTGGAGAAAGGATTCATACAGCCGATCTTATTCGTTAAAAAGAAGGACAGATCAATGCAAATGTGCATTGATTACCGTGAATTGACCAAAGTCACGATCAAAAATCGGTATCCATTACCGAGAATCGATGATTTATTTGATCAATTGCAAGGAGCTCGATTTTTCTCTAAGATCGATCTACGTTCAGGATATCATCAAATAAAGGTACAGGAAGAAGACATTCCTAAGCCCACTTTCAGAACAAGGTATGACCATTATGAATTTACTGTCATGCCATTTGGTCTAACCAATGCCCTAGCCGCATATATGGATATGATGAACCGAATATGTAAGCCATATTTGGATAAATTCATAATTGTCTTTATAGATGATATTCTCATTTACTCTAAGAATAAAGAGGAACATGCAGCGCATCTGCACGCACTTCTAAGTTTACTGAGAAAAGAAAAGCTTTATGCCAAGTTTTCAAAGTGTGAGTTTTGGTTAGAATAGGTACAGGTTCTTGGACATTTAGTCAATCATGAAGGAATTCATGTGGATCCCACAAAGATCGAGGCAATTACCAAATGGAAAAACCCTGAGTCACCAACCGAGGTTTGAAGCTTCTTAGGATTGGCCGGTTATTATAGAAGATTTATTCGAGATTTTTCTAGAATAGCCATTCTCTTAACTAAGTTAACCTGTAAATCTGTTAAGTTTGAATGGGGACCAAAACAAGAAGAAGCCTTTAGAATCCTTAAGCAAAGATTGACCAACGCACCCATACTAGTGTTACCAGAAGGAACAGAAGACTTTATAGTCTATTGTGATGCTTCTAAACTAGGTTGTGGACGTGTGTTGATGCTTACGCCTCTAGACAACTTAAGAATCATGAAGAAAATTATTCAACCCATGATTTAGAATTAAGAGCTATAATTTTTGCCCTTAAGATTTGGAGACATTACCTTTACGGTAGTAAGTTTACCATTTTCACTGTTCATAAGAGTTTAAGGTATGTTTTTGCACAAAAGGAGTTAAACATGAGACAAAGACGCTGGATGGAAATTCTTAGTGATTATGAAATATCCAGTATCATGCAGGAAAGGCAAATGTAGTTGCTGATGCTTTAAGTCGA
>JARYGA010020261.1:0-13816 GCA_030545235.1 Helianthus tuberosus | reverse complement strand
CATCTAGGCGTTCACGCGCCCCACCCAGTTGATGATGTTCTAAGAATTTGTTATATGTTGTCCAAATGGATACTCCTCGAGTCGGATTTTTGGATTATATGTGAAGTTATCCTCACATTTAATATAAATGCGTTTAAAACGTGTTGATGCTACTTAAGACATATTATTCATTGTGAATAGGGGTGTAAACAAGCCGGCTCGAGCTCGGCTCGTTAGGTTTTTATGAAGCTCGAGCTCGGCTCGGTTCGAGCCTACTTCTTTGAGCTCGAGCTCGGCTCGCGAGTAAAACCCAAAGCTCGAGCTCGGCTCGACTTGGCTCGAACTATTTTGAGAACAACCTTAAACAAGCTAAAAGCTCGGCTCGAGCTCACTTCAACATCGCTTAAACGAGCCAAAGCTCGGCTCTAGCTCGGCTCAATAACGTTATCATCATTATTAATATATTATTATATAAAAAAATTAAAATTTTGTATGGGCTCGTTTGGGCTCGTTTAGGCTCGTGAGCCTAAACAAGCTTTGTATTTCAGGCTCGATAACAAGACGAGCTATATTTCAGGCTCTAGCTCGGGCTCGGGCTCGTTAAGGCTCGGCTCGTTCGAGCTTTTAACCGAGCCGATCACGAGTAGCTCTCGAGCCTCTGGGCTTGTTTACACCCCTAATTGTGAACTAAATATCTCTCACTTGTTTATGGTGGATGAGTTATTTGACTAGGAAGTTATAGTTTTAACTTTTATCAAAAGAAAATCCACAAGTTTAATCATTATATTTAAAAATTAGCAGACTTGATTATGAAAAATTAAGTTCATACCCGTGTATGGATTTAAAGTAACTATATATATTTGTTGATAGCTACCCTTGTATAAAAGGAAGTTGTTAACTTTGAAAACACTTGAAAGGTCAAACTTGCAATTTCAGTATTTCACATGGTGTTTACCTTTTTTGACATTAAAGTTACCAGGTTGAGAAATGTTTGAATATTAGCTACACCAAAATACAATTCTATTAAATTATATAATATAAATACTTAATTTTGAAGATATTTGATTTTTCCTTTAACTTAGTTAAATATATTATATTTAAGTCAGCCATAAAGGTGTATGATATAATTGGTTAATTTGGTGGTTAGTTCACCTGTGCCTAAAAATATGTTAGATTAACATTGATGAATTTGGTGGTTAGTTCACATAATTATGCCCCACCAAATTTAACAGGACAAAGTTAAGCTTATTCAAATGGTAAAAGTCTGTTTAGAATATGTAAATAATAATTTTATATTGAGAATAAACATTGATAGTCCCTTTCAATAATTGAAAATAAGTCATTGCACAAATAATAAACTTTTTATTGAGAATATTCTTCATACATCTTCTAATGAAATAACAACAAAACATGTAAACAAATGTAATCAATAGTCAATTTTCTTACACTAATCACTTATGGTCTATGATCATTCTTTTAGGTCATAATTAACATAAGGTTGGGTAGTGTGAGGCGCCCCACCTCCACATCACCCAATAACGTCCTGATGGCGCCTTATCTCTAACCCGTGGGCGCCAAAGGGGCTCTTATGAGTGTAATAGCAGGCGTCAATGGGGAGGCTCTTTGGACCCTATGTTGCAGGTGAAGAAGCCAATCAAAACCCCATATTTGGAGGGGGAACCATTCATAGCCAAACCACACCGGGCGCCCCATCTCTACCCCGTGGGCGCCAAAGGAGCTCTTGTGAGTGTAATAGCATCCCTCATGATTAGGATCCAGAAATGTGAATCATAACAATCGGTCTGGTTACTGGTCTCATTCAGGTGCGGTTCATCCACCAAGACACTCATTGTCATATATATGATCGTCCGATGGCCTTACCTATAACCATTGCATTCATAATTATGCCTTCTATGACAGACTTAACACATGACAGGCTAACACGGCATTTTTTTCCTATGCTCTCAGCACAATCAAATATTACACGGAGTCTACTATAGAGATGCAAAACATGTCAATTCAATCTTTTTGTTTTTTAAATATTCTTGTTACGTCTTTAATGATCAGTGAATGATCGATCCTCCAAACTAGTTATACTCATGGGTCGCAACTATATGGCCAACCTTTACCATCCCTACATTTTTTGTGGACTTTGTACGATACTGGATTATTGTAGTTGTATTTATATGTTGTTTTATGATGTTAGACCATGCGTAATGGGCATTATAGAGGCATAAAGGGGCTTGATAACACCCTCACACCGTCCCCTGTGCGGACTTTGTACTCGTGGGTCGCAACTATATGGCCAACCTTTACCATCCCTACATTTTTTGTGGACTTTGTACGATACTGGATTATTGTAGTTGTATTTATATGTTGTTTTATGATGTTAGACCATACGTAATGGGCATCATAGAGGCGTAAAGGGGCTTGATAACGTCCTCAACACCGTCCCCCATGCACCACCAATAGTTTTGTTATACGCATGGGCGAAGCTTTTATGGGGCGGGAGGGGGCGGCCGACCCCCGAACTTTTCGCTCAGTAGTGGACAGTATGTAGTTTTCGTATAGAAATTTTTTGGTATATACGTTTTCGACCCCCCCGGTTTTATAGAAATTTTTAAATCCGATGACTTCCGCCCCCGGTCAGAAATCTTACGCTTTGCCACTGGTTATAGGTTGGATTTTGTTAGATACAATTGTTCTTTTACCATCCCTTTTACCTTAAAATGTTATTTTCATCTGTAACATAATAGAAAAAGCATATATTTTTCAAAGTTTACAACTAATATTTAATGTTCTATTGAATTTAGACCAAAATAGAATTACCATTTCTTCACTCTCCAGATCCTTTAACCAATTTCCATACAAGAGCCACACTGACATTGACATTCAACCTTGCAAAATGAATACGATTGTAGCACCAGGTCTCGAAATTGACTGATGTGTCACTTATACAGAAATTTAAGATCAAACATAATTCTATTAATACTTAAAATGTTACGGCATTTGAAATCTGTTCTACCTCTTATTCGGGTTTTTTCAATTTGTAGATCATTACTAAGCATAAGCAAAATGCGCTTGCCTATATATACTAAGTGTAAACAAAGTGTATCGAGTTAATTATATGGTTATACCTCATACATCTTTATATAAAAATACACGTATTTATACTAATCTTATATAAAATCTCAATATTGTTCCAAACAACTTTTTTACACCTAAATCATGTATCAACTTGTACATGTAAGAATTTGAACTCACCTCAATTTTGCGGGAGACAACCATCATACCGCTAGGCCATGAGTATATAGAATCTCATAACTCATGGACGTTTTTATAAAAGTAAAAATATTTATTTTATTATATGTTTAACAAATTTAAACTAAAGCATTTCCCTATTCTTGTTTAGTGGTCCCATTGTGATGAAATTTTGGTACTTCAAACTTTGAACAGAGGAAACAGAATAAATATATGTTGATAACATTTACAAGCCACAATTTAAACCTAAAAAAATAAAAGTAATAAAGATGGACCACCCCTTTTATGAGTCAAAGTTTGAATTGTAAATAACATCAATATACTGTAAAATTGTTCTCTATATATTCTTCTACATTCCATAAAGTTCGGGATTAAGTTTATTCCCCACTTTCGGCTAGTTCGAATATGAATACATCCTTAGACAAAAAATGTTTTGATCCTCGATATAATCGCGTACAAGAAAAAATTGTCATACTTTTGAATAATCAAACGTGTCTTTATGACTTGCTTGTGGTATGAAGTATGAACAACGGCGAATAATACCAACCTTCATTAAACATTTCGAATTCAATGAAAAAACACAAAACCGAAAAGAACATTCATCAAGAACAAATGCTTTAAGTGTCCCACTAGCAAGAACTTTGATGGTTGTTTTCTAGAAAGAATGTTTATATGGTCGGAATTTGTTCCGCGTTTAAGTTTGTGATCAACAACATTTTATGTGGTTGTCGACCAACTTATTATTCTTTTAGAAAATTAAAATTATGAATTTTGTTATTCATACCGGCCTAGTTTCAAATCGGACCAAACCAAATTAATAATTGATTCAAGAAAAACTCATAAATTGAAATAAAAAATGTGTTTTTATATGACTTGTAACTAAAACCCGAACTAGACAGTTGCACATTGATGTTGGCTTGCCCTAATTGAACTCTTTAGTTTGTGGTCCGAACCAAGTTGGTACCCATGGCCGGATGTATGCAATGCATAAAGATCAAAGAAATGTGGGTCATTGTGGGACAATACCCATGAATACTAAATTTCTAAATCCTCCAACCATATTGGTGGTATAATGATTTTTTTTTTTTTTGGGGGGGGGGGGGGGGGGGGGGTTGATTAGATTTAAATAACTCTAATTTTCATCGATTGATAACACTTTCAACTTACGAATAGTACCATAACGTCATTCCCAACTTTTAAATTATTTTCCTCTAACACTCTCAAACTAACTGAACCCTAACCCAGATAGTTTTTTTTTTTTTTTGATTTGGCACTTGTTTAGTGACGTAGCATCTGACGTGGTCTTTTTAATGATATGACACTTATTTGGTAACGTGGCATCTTATGTGGGGCTGACGTGGTTTTTTTGATGATGTGGCACTTGTTAAGTGACATGTCATCTGACTTCATCTAACTGGGTTAGGATTCAATTAGTTTAGCAGTGTCAGAGTAAAATAAGTTGAAAGTGGTCAATGACGTGGTACAATTCATAAACTGAGAGTGTTATCGGTTAAATAGTGAAAGTTAAGGTTATTTAAATCCAATCATCTCAAGCTATATATTTGCATGCCATAATATTATTTTATATTTTAATACAAAATTTCTTATAAAAAATGATACCATAATATATATATTTTTTTATTTTTCCTTTCCTATTGGCAAGATATATATTTGCATGCCATAAAACTATTTTATATTTTAATACAAAATTTCTTATAAAAATGATACAATGATATAGGGAAGGAGTGGCAAGATATATATTTGCATGACATAAAACTATTTTATATTTTAATACAAAATTTCTTATAAAAATGATACTATGATATAGGGAATGAGTTGGCTACAAAGTAGAATTTTTACTACAAAATATAGGAAATGCTATAGTGATGACATGTGTCATCTATAAAATTTTTAATAGAATGACACAATTGTTGACTGTATAAGTTATTTAACGAATAGATAATTCTAAATAATTAATTAAGAGTTTTAAGGACACCAAATTTTTAAACCCACGACTATATCAGTTACGTAGACCACATTCCACGCATCATTCGTTGCATCCTTTATCCTATTGTTTTTTTTGTGCATATTACGGATTAAAATTTCGATTTCTAATGCAATTATTGATTGTGGTAATGGGTTCATCCGATTTTAAACAATGTGTTTTATCAATTTATGGCTTCATTAGTTTTTTTTCACAATTATTCGCAGTGTGTTTTATCAGTTTCTAATTTCATTAACTTTTTCTTCGTAATTATTTACAATGTATTTGTATTCACATTTTCTTTACAATATGTTTTTCTTCACAGTTTTTTCATAGTGTTTTTTTTTTCACAATTCTGCACATGTATTTTATTAGTGTTTTTCCTTCACAATGTATTTTTCTTCACAATGCGTTTTATAGGTTTCTGATTTCGTTAACTCTTCATTCACAATTTCTTCACAATGTTTTTATAAGTATATCGTATATCAGCATCTGTTTTACCACCAATATAAAACACACTACTTGATTAAAAGAAAACAAAGTTGAACTCATATTCTCGTCCTTAGATAAGAAAACAAATTCCAACTTCGATTTAGCAGATTTTAGCTTTTAAACACAATCAAATCTTTTATTGTCACACCCCTATTTTCCACGTGTCACCGGTGGGCCCGGTGGGGAGTATCGTGACGTAGTTGGTATCATCATAGACAAACAACACAATATATAAATGCACAGCGGAAGCAAAGATAGATTCATTTCAACTTTAATAAAGTGTAATATTAAATATCACTAGTAGTCGAAACGGATCCACAGGCGGATCAAAATAAAATAAGATATTGTTCAACAGTTTATTGTCATCCAAGCTTGCGAGACTTATTGTGGACGCTCTAGAAGACAGCCAGCCTATTACGTGTAGTACCTGCACTTAACCTTTTGGGAAAAATACGTCAGTTTACACTGGTAAATACAATTTAACTGACTCATTTAGAAAATGGTTGAAAATTGATTTGCATGCTCAAGGCACAAAACATTTTATAACTTGGGATAATTATTTAATATAATAATCTTGTGAACGAATTACATGTTACTTGTGCGTTCAGTAGCCCGGATCTTGTCCGGGTTAAAGATCAATAGACCCACCACAATATAGAGTTATACACTTACAGGTGTACGCCTACACCCCGTGCTCAGGTCGTGGCCATCTCGTAAGATGATGCCGAGGATATCCGGGACATGGTCATTAACCCCCCAAAGGCTTTAAGTGAACAAGACTATTTAAACGAGCCGATCAAATTATTCAATTAACCACCCAAAGATGTAAGATTTGATGCTCGATCAAGCGGTATTCTATATACCGTAACCCAAGCCCGTATAGGGAAAATAAGTTAAAGGTATTTACCTGAGTAAAGTATAAATCACAACTAGCAAGTGAAGGTAGCTTTTACTGGTTCTCCTTATTCTGGAACAAAGGTTTATAATAACCTATTAAATTTCTAACGGGTCTTTATTTTAAGCTTAAGCTTAGACCGGCTAGTGTTAAGGATGATACGGTTCAAACGCACGATTAAGCGAAGACCGGATAGAATGTGATTTAGACCCGACAAGTTTGAATACTTGTATAATATGGGTATACTAAATACATTCTGGATTTTGAGACAAAAATGATAAGGTTTGACCCGTTTCGGTCAATTTATGCAAACTAGTTACATAAACCGAACCGGACGCAAAAAGGGCGTTACGGGTAACCGTAAGAGTCATATGCAAGTTCCCTGAGTTAATATGCTCTAAATATGTTATAATATCAGTAAGATATATTCTATTATGCCCCAAATGAATTTAAACACAATTTATGCCTCATAAGGGCATTTTGGTCATTTAAAAGATTATAAAAGAGTTAAATTTGTAATCTGAGTTACAGGTATGGTTTATACAGTAAATATACTTAATTTAACATATTATAACAGTAGGGTATGACTTATATATGAAACTTATCATTTAAAACCAAACTACGGCACCTTAGGGGTATTTTGGTAATTTCACAAGGGCTTAAAAGGTCAAAGTTGGAAACCTGAGTTCAAAAACTTGTACTTACTGTTATTTTATAAAAATATACTAAAAACATCAGTAGGTATCAATCTTATATGTCTAATATGGTTATAGTGCATACTATGCGATAAAAACGCTTAAAAAGGCGATTTGGAGCCATTTCCGGGTTTTTAAAGGAAAGCTGATATTTTTATAATTCCAGAAGGCTCAAAATATTTTATTTAACAACTAAATCAGTAGAAAAATGTTTGGGGTCAAAAGGATTTGTAACACTCATTTTATGGCTTAAAAGGGCAAATTCGGTATTTACCGAATTAAACTTAGAGACCTATGTTATGCTCAGCCAAAAATTAAATAAAAATCTTTAAAAATCCCAAAATATTATATAACATCAGTGGGTAAAAAGTTTGATATCAAAAGGTGGGTTTAAATAGGTTATATGCTAATTAAGCCGTTTAAGTAACATAAAGCTTTCAAATTACGATAATGAGCATAACTCTTAATCTAGACCTCAAACTGATATCACATTTTAGGTGCAAGTTTATAATTCAGTAACAAATGTTTCTACTCTTTCACTTTTTCAAAAATCACGTTTTATAGTCAAAAGGGCATAATAGTCAACTTTTAAGTATTAATTGGAAACATGCATATGAATCGGATAAGTGTTGAACCAAGTTGTAAAATCTCAGAGAGTTAAACTTATATGAAAATTGGTCCAAATAAAGCTCCAATGCAGATCTCAAACATGCATGAACGGATCAGAACTGAAAGTCAAAGAAAAAGTCAATTTATGCGACTTTCGGTTCCGATTCGGGTTTAAACTGAAAATTGTCGAGATGAACATGTTGAGACATGTTCTTACATTAATTACCAAGTTATTTTAATGATCAAACAGGTTGCATGTACCCTACATTACTAATTATGCTTAAATTTGCAAATACACATTCTGTTGACTTTTTGAAACAAGCTTTGACTCGACAATTAACATACTTAGAGTGGGAATCTGAAAATACCCTTTTGAGGGTTTGTTACCCACATAAATACCAACTTGTAGGTACTTTCAGTTTGAGAAATGACTGAGCAAATTTCGTTTAATCACAAAGTCAAACTAAATTTACGATGGTTTGACTATTAGCTAATTTACTAAGCTAGAACGAATTTGAGGAGGTTATAAACACTTACAAGAGTCCTAATAAAGCTTAGAGACCACTAGAAGGTTGTCTTGACGTCCAGAGAGCTCCAGAGATGCTCTTGTAAATTTTTGAAAATGCAAGTAATGAAAGTTGCAACTTCAAGTTCTTCTTATAACCAATTTGATCTCATTTGGAGCTGCCACATGAGTCTAGGGATGTTATGAGAAGTGTCCAAGTGTCCCTAGTTGCATGTAAACCCATTGGAGAGCCTCTTGTATCGATTACAGCTGGTTACAACTCGAACAGACCTGATAACTGGCATCTGGCGGTTCTGCTGGAAAAACAGCCCCGTCGCGCCACGCGACGGGTCCTCGCGCCACGCGAGGGCTCTTGTTCCAAAGTTTGTTGTTTTGTTGCATGTTCAGTCCCTGCACTCTTGTTATTCGATCTTTCCGACATTTTCATCATGCAAAGTCAGTGAAAGCAGGCCAAGGGTGTCCTAGGGAGTGTGGCCATGCATTGGAAGGTCTTGAATGCTTGGAGAAAGCTTCCGAATCCAAGAATTATGATATTTACACTTTTAACCCTTATTCTTGGAATCTTTAATTTTATCTCAAATTTTGAATTGGATCCTTATGAAACTTTTATCAAATGTTCTTGTGGGTGTAATAATGTACTACAAAACTTTTGGGATTTATAAAAAGGTCTCTCAGAGGTAGTATTAACATGTTGACACTTTTACCCCTTCGTATACGAATTTGATCATATCTTTCTCATACGATGACGAAACTTTATGAAATTTTTACCACATATTCTAGTGAGTGTATTTTACCATTACAAAGCTTCGGGTTTGCCAAAAGGTCACTCAGAGGTATACTTTCAACATGTTGACACGTTTAGCCCCTGTAGTTTGTAATTCCTCACTTTCCTTCATTTTCCGCTTTGTATGATCCATGATCTAATCGTTTAAGATTATAAACACCATGTAGGGTTATTGTAGGGCCTATTTATTCATTGTTGACACTTTGGACCCTTGTAATCACATAGTTTCACTGTTTGTCAACTTTAGTCCCTCTAAAGTATGTTTTCACATATTCAAAGCCCATGACACGTGTCAATACATTATTGGACGTAAATTTTCGAGGTGTTACATTTATGTTCATCATTATCCATGATTTTTAAGTGATCTTTGTTTAAGCGGAGAGAGAATGTGTGGGAAGTTATGGAAGAAAGAAGAAATGATAGTTTTTTTTTTTTAAATGCTCAATTATCAAAATGTTCTCTATCAATCAAATCAATCATTAATTAAAACACAAATATTACAAAAATACCACTCATTTAATCTCAACCATTAAAACCACTTACCCAATGACCCAAAACATTCCTACACTTTGTAAAGTAACCCTACCCAGTATATATATACACACGCAACTTTATTTTATATTGTTCATGTAACATTTGCTCTGTTATACGACCAATATTTGTTATTTTACCAACAATTAGCTTAGGGATTTGTTTTTGGCTACCTTTGTCCTGATTGTACTCTCACATAAACACGCATAACTATGGAGTTGTTATGAAATCATTGTCTATTCGCCCCAAACACATTGATGTATTTGAGGGAGACTATGTCTTATGAACCCAAATATTTCATGTCCACAACCAATGTGGAATTTGGCTATAATGTTACAATTCAATAAAACAACATTCTAAGATATAGCATGATTCAAGAGCTTTCATTGAATTTAGGGTGAGTCAATATGATTTCATCTCATCTTGCTCGCTCTTATATGTCAGTATAAAACTTTTGAATCACACTTTTACTATTACTAATACTAATACTAATACTAATACTAGTGTTAACTTTTATAGGGGGAGGTTGTGGTTGGGAGGGGGGGGGGGGGGGGGGGAGGTTGTGGTTTCATATATCCCTTTTTTAAGCCTGTAATATATCATATATGAAGAGCAATATGGCTATAAACGAGCCGAGTCCAACCGAACCAAGGGGGCTCGGGCTCGTTTAAAAATCGAGCCAAGCCGAGACGACTCCTTTATCTTAACGAGCTGAAATTTTGGGCTCGGCTCGTCAAGCTGGCTCGTTTATTAAAAAAATGGTTTATATTTTTACAGATAATGATATATATAAAACCAAAAAACAATAAATAAAATAGCATTAAGACTAATATAAAACTAATTTTGAGCAAGCTATTAAAAAACGAACAAGTTACCTTAATCTTTATATTTATAATAATTATACCTTAACAATCTATTCTTTCTATAAAAAAATAACCATATTACTAATTAAAACAATTGCTTAAAAATTACTAGAGGATTAAATTATAACTTATAGATGTATATACACACACATTGATTAATACACGTATACACACAAATAAACTTGGGGTTTGATTTAAACGAGACACACGAGCGAGCCAACAAGCGAGCCACGAACCGAACCTACCTTGGCTCGGGCTTGGCTTGTTTACAAATGGAGCTGAGCAGACTCAACATGTTTAAAACCTAATTGATTTCAAGTTGAGCTTTTTTTTAAGCTTTTTTCAAATTTCGAGCGAGTCGCGAGCCACGGGCTTTTGAACATCCCTAAATAGCAATGTATATCACGCATTAGAAATTTGTGTTTTGAAGATATATGAAATTTCTTTTTCACTTTAAGGTTTATCGATGTCTTTTTGTTAGACCGTCATCATTTGAATTTTGAAAGACATGATGTTTAATAGTTATTTATAGAGTAAATTACAAAAATCGTCTTTTATGTATGTTACTCATTGCAAAGTGTGTCTTTTGTGTTTAATAATTACAGAATTCGTACTCGATGTTTGCAAACCCTTGCAATTTATGTCCTTTAGCCCTAACTCAGTTAATTTTTGTGGTTAAATCTGACCAAATGGACCCCACATAAGGGTATTTTGTGGTTAAATCTGACTAAATGGACCACACATGAGAATAAAAAGACCAAAACACCCTCATGTGGGGTTCATTTGGTCATATTTAACCACAAAAAATTAACTGAGTTAGTGCTAAAGGACATAACTTGCAAATGTTTGTAAACATCGAGTACGTCTTTTGTAATTATTAAAGATAAAGGACACAGTTTGTAATAAATCACATATATAAAGGATGATTTTTGTAATTTACTCTTATTTATAACATCAAACATGTTCCTTTGTCCAAAAGAATTCTAAAACTATTTCTAAGCTCTTTCCAAGTAATCTTATTATTTTTACCTCGGTAATTCGTCATAAGATATATAACACATCAACGTTATCAATAACCAAGGCGGACTCACGCATGTGTCTAGTGTCGTTGACACCTTGTAAAAATTTATCTGCTATATATATTACCGAATCCCGAATGACACTCAATAAATTTCAACATCAACACTCATGAGGAAATTTTATGACCAATGACACCAAAAAATTAATGTAATTTTTTTAAATTTTACAAATATAAACCAATAAACTATATAAAAAATAACAAAATATTTATACTATAAGCTCATTAGTTAATTGGATCATTACCCATTAATCCATTATAAAATCTTTAAATTCACCCCTTTTAAAGCCTGTTATTTAATAATCCATAAACCCAATAACCATTATCCTAAGCCCATCCATCCCCTAATTTACTGAATGGATAGAAATAATAACAATGATAAAAAAGAACATTGTGAACCAGAAACACGAAGGAATAGACAATAAGAACACGGGCGGTGTTGTCGTTTCCAAAACAATCCCATATAGTCCCCATTTTAAGTTTGTATTTTGAACTTTTTCTCTAAATTTTACTTTATTATTTCACTAGGTTAATGTCCGCGTAATACGCGGGCTTCAACCAAAACCATATTATTTATTTTGAAATGAAATGTTGTGTACAAATACATACATTGGAATAAAAAAACAGAAAACTATTCAAATGCCGGAAAAAACTTCCTTGTAGACTACATTTATTGTTTTACTCGTTACATTCCCATCTTTGTCTAGTATAAGCAACTTCATACCGGCTCCGCTTTTAACTCTTGATAACGCAACATAAAGCTGACCATGTGAAAAAACTGGATATTTCAAATACAATCCAACCCTTGATAGAGATTGTCCTTGACTTTTATTTATAGTCATTGCAAAACATACATTTAAGGGGAATTGTCGTCGTTGAAACTTGATAGGAATTCTTTTATCCGACGGTGTCAAACTGATTCGTGGAATAAACGTTCTGGTCCCTATGTTTCCGCCGGATATAATCTCAGCCTCTATAACACGTTTATAAAGTTTAGTAATCCGTAGTCTCGTACCGTTGCATAAACCATTTTGTTGATCAATATTACGAAGCAACATTACAGGTACACCAACTGTAAGGACTAATCGATGATTGGGCAGACCATAAATTTTAAGACCATTCAGAACATCGGGAGAATATAGTCTCGCATGTGCTTTGTTCTTTCATTTATCAGTTTGACAAATACTATCAGAACTCAGATACTGTGACAACCCTCACTAAACCAGATATCCGTACGACTTAATTAATAATTAATTACTACTTAATTACTGTGCTTGTTTGAAATTACTGATGAACTGCTACTTGATTTCTGATACATGCATATACCTGCATCATACTTTACTTACCGTCACTACATTATTTACATGCTGAACCTTAGTGACAAACATGATGCACCAAAAGCACAGTAGCACAATGAACGGATAACCTATTGAACATGCTGATAAAGCCAGCATCAGGCAGACACTGCCTCTAAGGCCTGTATGAGCCAGAAATATTTTACTACACTAGTGGTGAGTGTAGGGGTACAAGGGTTGTAGAACTGCGTCTCTATGAATAAGTTACAATGACTGGATGTGCCTAAAACGTACTCTAAGTACAAAATTCAGCACTTTACATAATTCAGCATTAAGATACCTAATAAAGTGCCAAGACACGAGGAAAATATTCCCGACACTTTGGAGGAATAAGTTGTGTCACTAAAAATGGTATTAACGACACTTTAAAGCTTGTTTAACGCTTTAACGGATTACTATCCAACCGAACAACCGGACTATACCCGGAACATGAAAATATTGTTAATAACATTACTTATCTTTTTCTGAGCCATTTAGGGTCCCTGAATACCCTAACACCCGCAATAAAGCACAACACACTAGTAACCGGGTTAATCACTTAACTAACCTAGATTAACCTAACTATTAACTAACTAGATGGTTGGATTTGAACTAGGGACCCCTCCCCCCCCCCCCCCCACTCTAACCAAACCGTCCCCATGAGGACATCTTTTGTCCTAAACTTGATTATTTTATTTTCTCTTGTCCCATATCAAGAAAGCACAAGAACCCTTGGATAATGGTGGTGATAATTGCCTATAAGATCAAGGTTTAACACTCCATAA